>KZ808429.1:139370-152337 GCA_000696205.2 Oncopeltus fasciatus | reverse complement strand
TATTTAAAAAAATAAATAATAACAATAATATGGGAAATATAAATTAAGCATGCGAAGAACAATTTGCGAGGAGTTCCTTATATTTTCACATAACAACAAAAGTAAAGTACAAAATAAAAAATTGGTATGTGCCCTGTCTGATACTTATTGTAATGACCTTGACTTAATGGTTATGGCTGTTTGGTAATTCTATCGCAGAATTAACAAATGGCAGGCGAACATTAGAAACCTAGCTAACCACTGCGTTTCCTAAAGACATAACTCAGAACTGACAAAAGCCAAACTGATTACAGATTATATAAAGGGTACGTTTCAGAGAATCTATAAATTCATGTCTCTGTATTTGTAAGTCATACATTAATATTTAAGTATGGAACATTTATTTAAAAGGTTTATGATAACAGAACTGTCAATTACATTTTTTTTTTTCATTAGCAAATAACCCGTTATAAGGAAATACGAAAAATGGAGTGATATTTCTTTACGCGATCTTAATTATTCATTATATATGTTCAGTATGTCCATTAAGTTTAAGAGCGTATAGTTGAGCTCCATATAAATCATGTATTAATTCATGTAAAACAACTTTTAGCCGAAATAGGAGCCGTAGATTAATTCATGCTGAAGACTAAACTGCATTCACTCCCCTCTCCTCTACGAATAAATTATCTACTAAGTAACTAAGTAATCATATCAATACCAAAGACAAACTGAAAAACTTTGAATGCCATTGGATGAATTAATAAATACGAGAAAATACTCTGCTGCAACCTTTGGAAAATTTAACAGTTTTGAATTTACATAAGCTGTGAAAAAAAATATTAGGGGAAGGGAGGAGTAAATGAAAACGAAATTTTGAAATCATCAATATCTTCGTTTTTATTTAATGTTCTATAAAATTTTTAGAAAAAGTTTTTAGAACATTAAAGGTATAGAATGTAATAGAAGTTGGTGTTCTATAACATTTTTGCGAGAAACTCTTGTTAAGGAAAATGTTTATGAATGTAATTTAGATGGCTAAGCGGTTTTTAAGTTTTGAGGTCATACCGTTTCCGCCTTGTCTAATTGGACTCCCTTCCCTTCAAGATAAATTTCATTTACCCTTATTTATATCCTTCCTTTAATGAGGCAAGGGGAATCTACTTTGATTACTCAGCTGTTTGCGTGACAGAATTTTTTAAAATTGTTTTTATTAACTATATTAGTAGAAGTCCGACAAAAGTAGATTTTCTGCAACAATCTCCATTTCAGATTTTACAATATTTAAATTACAAAAAATATCGATATCTTACTACTATGGTCTAATAACTTCCTACTTTTCAGTAAAAATAATGTGCAAATATTAAAATTAATTTTTAGCTATATTTATCTTATAATTTACGATAAATTACAGAAATATATGATGCGTGAGTAAATATTATGAACATTTTATATTCATTAAAAAAAACTTGGTTTTGCTATTTAAGAAATGAAATTATTCAGTTATGCATATTTAATTGGGCATCATAGATAGATTTTGTAAAGTGTATTATAATAACCCAAGCCCATAGCCCAAAGCACAATTGTCTGCAATCGATAAGGCCCAAACTGAAGATAATATAAACTTATTGTGTTTGTGTTTATGATGTTATATAAGGGCTTATGATCATTCATCTTTGTCAAAAAAATAAGTTATTGTAAATTATTTATGTATACAGTTGTAGGCGGCCGTTGGAGTGTCTGCGAAGCAATAAACAACTGTAGCCTAAATAGTACTTTCATAAGAGAATCCCCGTTGGCGACTAATCAGTGGGAAAATCAAGTGTAACTGTAAGCTTTCTAAAGAGACAATGGTGTGATCATCAGGTTGTGGAGGAGTCAGAAGAAAGGCCCTTCCTTGAGAGAGAGAGACAAGCTCGTAAATAAAAACGGGTTATCTAAGAGAAGCACAAATTTCTGCGTTATCCCCATCCTTCCGCAGGACGGAGGAAGTAGGCGGCATTGGGCTTCCATCGCGGCCAGGAAACCTGCTTCTTGCGCCTGGATGTTCACTGAGAACAATGAGCGCGCTCGACAGCCTCAGTACAGAGTGATCCATGCTCTGAAATGGCTCTGAAGTATCTCTTCTCATCGCAGAGAAAACTTTCTGGCTCCTTCCATTTGCCCAATGTAGGGTAATGGAGGTCGGTGATGCCTACTCGATTGCAGATGTTCGTGATTGTGTCCAAGCAGTAAGGGGCAAGATCATTTCTCGAACTGAATAAGTGGAGCAGCAAATGGAGAATTAAAATGAATAAGTCCAAATACGCATTTGTAACAAACAAAAAAATATATATATGATTTTGGGCGGATCATAATTTTAGCTTATCTTAAGTAGAGTAGTGAAAATCCGATTAAGTACTTGAAATGAAGGTGCCAACGAGAATAACTTGATTTCCATACGGTAATCACCTAAAAGAGAATTCTACAACCATTGGCTTTAAGAAATAGAGAATTTGTTCTAACTGTAACGATGACTTCACTTGCTTTGAGACGACCTTGCCTCTGGTAGATGCAACACGAATAGTGAGAGGTGAGGAAATCCATTACCCGCCATTAATTCCTCGTCTACCTTCGCCTAGATTTCTCATAAGAACTGCCCTGAAGGCGAGAGTGATGAGCTAATAAACGAGGCAGGGATAGCTTCACAGGTCAGCTGGTTCACTGCACTGAGACCAATAGAATAGAAATAGGTGTAACAATAACTATGTCACCGTAAAATAATACAATAATAACTTGGAAAGGCCATATGAACAGTTTACAGAATGGCTTGTGATTGTATACTTTTTTTTACAGCTTCACGGATAACAGCCACTCCATATTCACTATAACTGGAACGATATGGGAGAATGAGTGTGACATTTGGTTTATGACACATTATGACATGCAAAATCACAACTGTTTAAAAAGAATAAGCTCTTTTTTCATTTACAACCTACAAAAAATAATAAATAAAAAGCATTATTCTGATTTTCTTATTTTTGTTAGGATGTAATTTTAATATTAAATAAAAAACACAGATTGATGATAAATTTCGATATATGTTTAAGGATATCTAGAACAGTGTGAGAAAAATTCCTAAAACGGCCGGATTACGACAATATATCAACATCCTTGGATTTCATAGCTCTGATAATAAGTATATAAANATAAATAAATAAAAAAAATAGCAATCGTAACTTTTATTTATCCCTAAAATTTACTTTAAAATAACTTATTTTCACATATTAAACATTTTGCATATTGCAATTTTACATTTAATATTATAGACCAAAAAATTGAGGTTTCAACAAATTTCACAAATATTAATATAGTTATAAACCAATATTATTAATAAAATCTTACCTAAAATTTATATGTTAAGAAAAAAATTATCTGCTGTAATAGATCAAATTTCGCAATTTCGCTAGTTAAATAGATGCTTGTTTTTGTGTGTTATCTAATAAATTGAAATTAATAAGTGATGCCGGATAATAAAAATTCAATAGATTTCAAGAAAAATAGCATGCTATCCTACGAAGGAATAAAGACTTAGATATAAATTTGTAATATTTTCAACACTTTATTAACGAAAGCACCTAACGAATGTAGATTATTTTAATACTTTGTTTTTTTAAAATAATCTATAATGAATAAGTAATTTAGATCTAAATAATAAGATATGTCTTCATCAGATTTATTTATTTTCCTCTCTATCATATAATATCACTAATAACATTAAATTACGATAAATAAACCCACAATTTGGTGTAACTAATGTGAAAGTTAATGAATTGTTTTATTCGAAACATATCCCGAATTTTAAAAAATGTAGTAATATTAATTTAATTAATCTCTCTCTCTCTCTCTCTCTCTCTATATATATATATATATTTATTTATTTATTCATTTATTTATGTATGATGGGGAGAAAAGAGGTTTGAGCGGCAAAGAGAGCAGCGTTTGACAGCGATGATCTGGCCTAAATAGGCCGCCCTATCTGTCATTTCACACTTTCTGAGCAGTCTCGATCAGCAGGAACGAGAAATCTTTTGTCTCAGAGCAAGAGGAATGACTGTTCCTCAGACTGTCGTCTCTAGAACGCTTGGTCACTCGCGAAAGCCCATCTACGCCATCCGGAGCTACTTCTTTCTCAATAACATTCTCCTTACGCCATTACCTAAGGAATTTAACGTTTAGGACTCTTATCAGTAAAAGAACATATGTTCATTCAGAGGATTCTATTTTCCTCAGTTTCTTAAAAAAATCAATAAAGATTTCCTTTTATGTATGTATACAGGAGTGTTTGTGCGTGTGTAAGTAAACAAAGAATTCCTTATTGTGATGGTATATCAGCAATCTGAATTAAATGAGCTGAATTTAATAATAAAACATAATAATGGTACAGAAGGATTGCAATATCAACAGCAGAATAGCTTAATTTCTTACAGAAAATTTATTTTACGCAGGATATCATATGAAAACTTTTAAATTCATCAGATAAAAAGGTTATTCAAGTGAAAGTGTTTTTTTTTTTAAATTCCCACAAATTAACACATTTAAGAGTGGTAAAACCCACACTATTATTAGAGGGGTGTAATTTGAAAACTTCATGAGTGCTATAGATATTTAATCTCCTCGCTGAGACTGGACTTTCTTGTTAGCGAAGGGTGCACACACTTGTCTCAGCGCATTCACTCTTGCAGAGACCGGTCGGAGAGGGAAAGTTGAAGACGTCATCTGGAGGAATCTGAAACTCGTCTGAACGTAACCTCCGTAATATTTGGGGACCGATGCAGTCCAGAAATAGCACACTCCAACAGCATTAAAGCGAATTATGTCAGCGACTGCACCGCCCCATAATTCTATAGTTTCCACCCTTATTCAACATGCACTTTACGCTGAGTATAGTAAGGGTGGCCGGGGGGGGGAGGGGGTGCCTTGTTAGCTAGCTCCTGGGATCTCTTCGTGATCTCGCAATCTTGGGGCTGGGGATTCAAATCCCGCCCTGGGCAAGATTTTATCTATTAATAAAAGCTAGTCATAAGCCACGGAAGTTTAGAATGGTATGACAACCTGTAGCTACCCCTTCTCTCACTGATTCTAAGTGGGTGAAAGGGATGTTAACACTTCAAAAGAATATTAAAAAAAAAAAATAATTGAGGGGAAAAAAACCACAAAGAATTTCACCAAACTAACCGTATTTGGTTCTTTATATCGAAAGTCTTCGGAAATATCTAACAATCTACAGGCTACAACTGTCAATGAATAAAATTCCACTCATCCCAGCCCCCTTTGTCAAAGCTTCTTTGCAGGAACCCATTCTTCAAGTACCCTCAATCGCCTTCAAAAGCAGCAAATTATGCTTTGTACACAAACATTTTAGAATGCTTTATTTATTTGTATTTTATATTCTAATTATTATATGACACAATATTAATGAAGAAACAGAAAAGTGGAGAGTATTTTACTATTAATTAGCTACTTCACTATTTCTCAGATGTCAACACTGATTAATGAGTGTATTGATTAGATCGTCATGTCATTCAGANTTATAGGGGTGTAATTTGAAAACTTCATGAGTGCTATAGATATTTAATCTCCTCGCTGAGACTGGACTTTCTTGTTAGCGAAGGGTGCACACACTTGTCTCAGCGCATTCACTCTTGCAGAGACCGGTCGGAGAGGGAAAGTTGAAGACGTCATCTGGAGGAATCTGAAACTCGTCTGAACGTAACCTCCGTAATATTTGGGGACCGATGCAGTCCAGAAATAGCACACCCCGACAGCATTCAAGCGAATTATGTCAGCGACTGCACCGCCCTATAATTCCGTAGTTTCCACCCTTATTCAACATGCACTTTACGCTGAGTATAGTAAGGGTGGCCGGGGGGGGGGGGGGGTGCCTTGTTAGCTAGCTCCTGGGATCTCTTCGTGATCTCGCAATCTTGGGGCTGGGGATTCAAATCCCGCCCTGGGCAAGATTTTATCTATTAATAAAAGCTAGTCATAAGCCACGGAAGTTTAGAATGGTATGACAACCTGTAGCTACCCCTTCTCTCACTGATTCTAAGTGGGTGAAAGGGATGTTAACACTTCAAAAGAATATTAAAAAAAAAAAATAATTGAGGGGAAAAAAACCACAAAGAATTTCACCAAACTAACCGTATTTGGTTCTTTATATCGAAAGTCTTCGGAAATATCTAACAATCTACAGGCTACAACTGTCAATGAATAAAATTCCACTCATCCCAGCCCCCTTTGTCAAAGCTTCTTTGCAGGAACCCATTCTTCAAGTACCCTCAATCGCCTTCAAAAGCAGCAAATTATGCTTTGTACACAAACATTTTAGAATGCTTTATTTATTTGTATTTTATATTCTAATTATTATATGACACAATATTAATGAAGAAACAGAAAAGTGGAGAGTATTTTACTATTAATTAGCTACTTCACTATTTCTCAGATGTCAACACTGATTAATGAGTGTATTGATTAGATCGTCATGTCATTCAGACCATATTACAATGAGTCCTCACAGATTCTGCGAGTTCCTAGTGCTGATGCTTGAAGAAGAATCTTCCTACAAGGTAAGCTATTATAATAGAGAAAGAATAAGCTAATATTCTCGTATTTCCTCATAAACTAGCTTAACTTATGTTAAGAAAAAAAATTAAATAAAAGATGTACCGTAAAAGACCGTATAGGTCCAGGGAGGAAATACTTATTCTCAAGTCAAGACACTAGGGAAGGCAGGTGTTCAGTTCTAAGATCTTGACGCCTGATTTCTTTCCACTCAATGAAGAAGGGTTTCCAATTAGGGCTGGGTGTTCCTTAGGAGCACACCAGGGACCCTCTGCTTCATTACAAACAGAAGCATAGAGAGAGAAAAAAAATCTGTAAATATTTTATTTGGTTGTGGTTTTTTATCCCACGTAAATTTTAAACAATTAATGAGAGGGAACAGAATAAAAAAATCTATCTGTCCTCGCCAGGAATCGAACCTGGATCTCCAGCTATCCGGCCGGTGTGGTAAACCGTTACACCAATTTAATGAGATATCTAGCTAGTCCTTGTGGTGTAACGGTTTAGCACACCGGCCTGGATAGCAGGAGATCCAGGTTCGATTCCTGGCGAGGACAGATAGATTTTTTAATTCTGTTCCCTCTCATTAATTGTTTAAAAAACATCTGTGTGCTGTGAGTGTTGAGCCTTTGGATCAGAAGTCCAGTACCTCAACCACCATGCCCCACTAACTCAACAAATTGTAAATCCGACAAGGCCTTCCTAGTGTTTAAGCAAGCTAGAGAATGAGTGACACAAAGGTTCCTCGCTGTTAGCATACATGTCACCGTGTAATTGTAGAAATATCCTTGCTTTTAAGGACACCATGTGACCTGCTTCCAGCTTTGCATTCATCGGTCGAGCACACAGCCTTGCGGGTAAATAGTAACCCCCCCCCCCCCGCATTTCCCCCGCATTTTTAGACCGTTAAGTTTATTTTGCGCCATACTCTAGAACGTCCTTGATTTGTGTCTGTTTTTAGGTATATTTTACAATATTGTAAGGAATGCACAGCAGCCGAGTGTAAATATATATCCCCAGTTTTTTTTAAATCTTAAGAGTTTAGAGTCCCTGAAACCAATTTTGCTATTTGAATTACAGCGCTTATGATTTAGTGGTTAGTAAATGAATTTTTAAAAAAGCTCCGCTAATCTACATAAGGGATCAATACGGAGACATGTTATAGTATTGTGCGAAAATAATATCAAGTGCATTCAGTTTCGCGAAATGAGAGGTGAGCCTCCACGACATCTATAAACTGTAGATTTACTTATACTGCCATATTCCTACTGCATAGGAGAAGAAATATGGCATTCAGAGAAAAAGGAAGGCCCCATGACGAAGTGCGAGAAGTCTCCACGAAAATTTAACACTTTATACAAGAAATGCAAGAGAAAAAAATCTTAATATCTTCTAATAATATCTCCCTGGCGTTAATGACCAAAAGTGGCATGCCATAAAAAAAAACAAAAAAACTTACTATCCCTGCCGGGACTCGTACCCAGGTCTCCTACTTTCCGGGCAAGTATGCTGACCAGTGTATCAACGAGGCTAGCCAGATAATTAANTATGGGATTTCATTTATTGCACGCTCTGGAATAAAACTGGATGAAGAAAAGTGAAAACTTAACGAGCACAATTCGGACCGGTTCCAATACTTTCCTCGTCCTAATGCGAGAAAGTAAAACCAACTTGCAATTGGACTCTTCGAGACTCCACTCAAATAATATATATATTCCACCACGTGAGCTTCCTCAATATCCCACTTCGTGATCCTGACTAATCATGAAGCAAACCATCTTAAAGAAAATCCCTTAAAATATACGACTACTTTTACAGGAGTGTGTACTCGATCGATGGGAATCGATTTTATTTATAGTAGCTTTTTCCTTGGCAAATTAATCTATTAACGTTGGAACAAGAAAGCATATTACAAAAGAACTTTCAAGATCCAGCATTGAAGAAGCTAAAAATATAGTCAGTTTTAAATATTTAAATTATATAATCATCCACAAACTCATATAAATATTTACACAATTTTAATTATATACAAATCTTTAATTATTACATTCTGCTTATAAACATCTTGTAATTTTACGGCTTAATATAATATACAATAAAAGGAAATTAGTAATTAAAATCAATTAAATGTCACATTGCAGGGCTTTTCCCTGACCTATTGACCACACTCCCAAGGTACTATATTGTCTCTCCGAAATTTTTAAAATAGTGAAACCCAATCCGGCATTAAGGCTTTTTTTTTAATAGCAAATCTTGATCAAGTTCATAATAACTGATAAAGGTTGAATAGTTCAGAAGGAGACCATAACATAAAATCTTATTTTTTTAGTTATTATTAGTTTTAAGAAATGAATATTATAGAATAAGGTAGGGTCCGCTATAATTTTATGATTTTTATAATCTATAACATTTATCAGAGAGGCGCTTACTAAGGAAGATATTTAAAAATGTAATGTAAAAGTGTACTTTCCGGGCAAGTATGCAGGCCACTACTCCACCGAGGCTAGCTGGATAATTTCATCTACTCCCCGAACTTTACTCCGAGTCTAAACCCCCAAGTGAGATGAATATATAGCTCGAAGGAGCTAATATTATCAGCTATTTGTAAGACTCTCGTTTTTTTCTTATATTTCTTTTTTAAATAATGACTTTCGTTGTGGTATTTAGTCCCACATTAAATTTTTTACAAGAAATGCAAGGGAGTTAGAATAAGTTATTGAAGATTTTTCACTAGGGTAATGATCAGTCAAGAACATCTTTTATATTTGAGGTTTTCATAGCAACCATTACAATATGAATTAAAATAATATAGGTGGAGTGACACTAGGTATGAAACCCTAAACAGTGAAATTTTATAAGAATTTAGGGTAGAAATATATTACGCACACAGCGAAATTTCTTTTTTGTATTTATTTATTTTATTTAATCCTTTTTGCTGTTACAGGCTGAGAGTGAAGCGAGCGCTGTGATATAACTGCAGAAAAACACAGCGATCCGTAACAGCTCTCCGTCCCGAATGCATTTATACAGGGGTGGGGGGGAGGTAGAGAGGTCCTCTCCGGTCACGGCGTTAGCTAGTCGTGACCGTACAATTAATTACCCAAACACAGCATCATCAGAACCATTTTTTTTTTGCCTCTCCCCAACGACATCCTCCCATTCTACGGAACTACATCGGCGAGAGCCAGATCTGGCCAGGAATTTCAATTTAGAGGGCACCGCTGCCCCCAATACTAAATATTCATTAGTAGCGGATTAATATCCAGAAACCGTCCCTGGATAGCGGTAACAACGGCTTACAAGTCTGCCATCACGAGAAGATGGATATTCAAAACTTAAACAAGAAACACAAAAATAGGAAAATGGCTAAAATGAAGGCAATTGAAAATATGCATTACCTGTCTGCTCTGTACTACAAACTGTTCTCGCAACGATAAAAATGAATATGACCTTTGTCCCGGTGAGCAGAAAATGTTGCAAAAGTGCGTATTGAACAGCTTCCTGCATTTATAATGGGGTTCTAAACTGTGTGAACGTAGTNTTGCTGGAAGGGTGGAGTGGGGGAAGCGCTCACCCTTCGTAGGTATGAACGCTAAAGTTTGCTATAGTCTTGCTGGAAGGGTGGAGTGGGGGAAGCGCTCACCCTTCGTAGGTATGAACGCTAAAGTTTGCTATAGTCTTGCTGGAAGGGTGGAGTGGGGGAAGCGCTCACCCTTCGTAGGTATGAACGCTAAAGTTTGCTATAGTCTTGCTGGAAGGGTGGAGTGGGGGAAGCGCTCACCCTTCGTAGGTATGAACGCTAAAGTTTGCTATAGTCTTGCTGGAAGGGTGGAGTGGGGGAAGCGCTCACCCTTCGTAGGTATGAACGCTAAAGTTTGCTATAAGGGTGGAGTGGGGGAAGCGCTCCCAAGCTCAAAAATAAGAAAAAGTTCGGTAAAGTAATTGTATTACATTAATATCTTAAAGAATTTTTTAAGAAAACGAATATTAAGAAAGAATAAGAATTTAAAATATAACCTTATTTTTAAAATATAAAAACCGAATTAATTTTTTAGGCTTTTTATGCTTTTAAATCAAGCGATTGAATATGTTTATATTTAGTAGAAATGAAATGATGGGCGAGGGGGTTTTAAAGGAAAACCAATATTCATTATATTGATATCCTCGTTTTAATTTGAGTAAGGAAAAAATGTGTAGAATATTATTATTAACTAATAGTCCAAAAGTCAAGTTTTACAGCTTTTGAACGGAAAACACTTCTTAAGGAAGATATTTAAGAATATAGCTATGAAGGCTGAGCACTTTTCCTTCTCGGTCAGAACCAGGTTTAGAGCTATTTCTTTTTACGCTCATTCCTCTCTAAATAAAATTTAATTCAAAACAAAGATTAAATTGTCATTTACTCTGTGATGGTATGGTACGAAATGAATTTTTGAATTATGAAAGTGAGGGGAAATGTATTTCAGAAATGCGTAGTACAGAAAATTAATTATTTGCATTCGAGATATACATGATTGATGATGTTAATTTCGAAATAAAAATTAGAGCAACGGAAAAAAAATCTTGCTACCTCAGCAGGGACTCGAACCCAGGTCTCCTGCTTTCCGGGCAAGTATGCAGGCCACTACTCCACCGAGGATAGCTGGATAATCTCATCTACTCCCAGAACTTTACTCCAAGTCTAAACCCCTAAGTGAGATGAATATATCGTCTTATACTCAAAGGATCTAACATTATCAGCTATTTGTAAGACTCTCGTTTTTTTCTTATATTTATTTTTTGAATATTGACTATCGTTGTGATTTTTGTCCCACATTAAATTTTATACAAGAAATGCAAGGGATTTAGAATAAGTTATTTAAGATTTTTCACTAGGGTAATGATCAGTCAAGAACATCTTTTATATTTGAGGTTTTCATAGCAACCATTACAATATGAAATAAAATATAGGTGGAGTGACACTAAGTACGAAACCCTAAACAGTGAAATTTTATAAGAATTTATGGTAGAAATGTATTACCAACAGAGCGAAATTTATTTTTTGTATTTATTTATTTTTATCTAATCCTTTTTGCTGTTACAGGTTGAGAGTGAAGCGAGCGCTGTGATATAACTGCAGAAAAACACAGCGATCCGTAACAGCTCTCCGTCCCGAATGCATTTATACAGGGGTGGGGGGGAGGTAGAGAGGTCCTCTCCGGTCACGGCGTTAGCTAGTCGTGACCGTACAATTAATTACCCAAACACAGCATCATCAGAACCATTTTTTTTTTGCCTCTCCCCAACGACATCCTCCCATTCTACGGAACTACATCAGCGAGAGCCAGATCTGGCCAGGAATTTCAATTTAGAGGGCACCGCTGCCCCCAATACTAAATATTCATTAGTAGCGGATTAATATCCAGAAACCGTCCCTGGATAGCGGTAACAACGGCTTACAAGTCTGCCATCACGAGAAGATGGATATTCAAAACTTAAACAAGAAACACAAAAATAGGAAAATGGCTAAAATGAAGGCAATTGAAAATATGCATTACCTGTCTGCTCTGTACTACAAACTGTTCTCGCAACGATAAAAATGAATATGACCTTTGTCCCGGTGAGCAGAAAATGTTGCAAAAGTGCGTATTGAACAGCTTCCTGCATTTATAATGGGGTTCTAAACTGTGTGAACGTAGTATTTTCAATTAAGTGGGGAACTCATGTAATTATTATATTTTACAATCACAAACAAAAAAAAACTAAGTGATATAAAAAAAAAAAAAAACTTTAAATAAGTAAACAACGGAAGAATATGAAGAATTTTAAAAAATATATAAAACTCCAAAATTAGATCAAATCAAGAAATTATTGATATCTGTTAATATAAGATTAAAGGGGTTAAATTATTCTATAGTATAGACATTCAATTTAATTTAAGCACATATTTATGAAGACATTTTAGAATTTAACAAGGAGAGCATAAAAGTCCCTTTCGTTTCTAATCGGTCTAAAGCCAGCCTTTCAGCACTGATCTATTCTCCCATTTCAGCCAGTCAGATCAAATTAGTAATTTAATAATATCTATATTTGTAAAACACAATCATAGTTTTCTTGATGTGATTTTTGTAAATATAATCTATGATATATGTTCAAAAGGAGCAAATTGTTTTTCATAAACTTTAAATTTTCTTACATAGCTTTCTACATTCATACTCTTGATATCACATTATATTATTGCAATTCTCTATTATACTAATTTAATTATTATTGTATTCTCATGACATTGTATTTCTACAGCCCTGAAGATGGCTTACAATGTAAGCCGAAACGTTGGCAGATAATCCTTTATTAAAAAATACATTTTTTAAATTTGTGTTTTTTGGATCTACCTTGACCGAACCCC
>KZ808429.1:84445-119017 GCA_000696205.2 Oncopeltus fasciatus | reverse complement strand
CTTCTTAAAAAAAAAAAAAAATCTTTGGAACAACCCTGACCGAACCCCAACAAATTTTCTACTGACAATGAACTCTGCGATCGAAAATTCTCCATTTGAAGTTAATCATAGGACTTCATAAAGTTGTCTAATTTTCCAAATGATTTATAGCAAGAGATGAAAAATGGTCTGAATGTGAGAGAGGAGAAGAGATGAGTGATGATTCCAAACGATTTGGCCAATACCTGTTATTTTTGTCTAATGATGCCAGGCTATAATGTATTTTGTAGTCACCAGAAAAGAAAAAAAATACCCACAAAAAAATCCTCTCAGAACATTAAATCATGATATACTGCTGTAATTTTACTTTTTTTTTTTTTTTTCTCATTAAGGATATCAATTAAAAATTCGTTATAATTACATGGATTCCCTTTGCCTTATTTCTTTACCTTGAAGTCTCAATTAGGAATAAATTTATGACATGTTCTGGAGAAAAAAAAATAGAAAGAAAGCTAACCGTTAATTTTCCTTCACTCCAAACCATCTCTGCAGAAGGAGTACACTAATTCAGTATCACTCTTGACAGCACTGTGCTCAATTTTTTTTTTTTTTTTTTTTTTTTTATAACTACACCTGGAATATATATATGTGATAGTGTGCGAGTCTCAGGGCTGTACCATACAGGCCACAGTTTTTAATAATTTCTCATAAAATTTGTTAAATATAAAACGAAAGGCTAAGGGTTGCTATGTAATAAAATCGGATCATAATCGTATGCATGTTTTCCTAAACATTTAGGCGTACTGATTAGTTTATAACAATGAATACAAAGAATAAAACTAAATACAGATTTGTTTATTCATAAATAAATATTTAATAAAGGACAGAGATTACAGGACCGGTGGAAAAGTTTAAATAACATTCATCAAGTACGATACTATAAAATCAGCACAGTTTTTGAGATTTATAACATTTTGTATGACTATTCGCAAATAGTAAGCCCGAAGTTTTAATTTTCAGTTCGTCCAATAAATCTTTCGTATCTACTAGCGTTAATGAACTTTCAGACTAGTACAAATTGGTTACCAATTCGATGATGATATCCTTTAGCGTTGATGATATGAATAAGCGATTCGATCTCATGGATACTGTTCACTGTATGCTCACTATGTAACGACTCATGAAAATAAAATAATAAAAAAATTATGCTTAGATGATTTTAGTTGGGGTTCGGTCAAGGTAGGTTAAACCATAACATTAGAAAGTAGTATATTTATTTCAGAAATATAATTTTCGAAGACAAAATACCCAGAAATCGCTGGCTACATAAATAAACATAATTGTTTAGTTAGCTTATCGTGTGCTGTAATTATTATTATTCATTCGAGTATATTTTCCGGGGGAAAACAAATTAACTATTTGGCTCTATAGGTAGGAGAAAGTTTTAAATGGCCGGTTCGCAAGCGAGCAGAGTTTTTGTGGAGAGAAGAAATTTTATAATTACCAAGAGAAAAAGCGCTACTGTCGATGCGCTTTTTCTGCGAGAGACAAACGGTTAAAATGACGGAAAACATTTTCCGACAATGCAACAAATGAGTACAGCTTCTTTTGAGCGGGGGAGGACGTGACCCTGGTGGGTGTGTGAACACTTGATTGGATTCCCAGATGGAAGCGTAAGAAAAAGAAGACATAATTCCCAGGGAATAGCTGTGATGTTTCGCCAAGCCATTGTGCAATCCTCTCGTTCCCTTGCAATTGCAAGCCATCATTTTCTGCTAAAGTCCTCCAAGTTACGAGCTGAATGATTACTTCCCAGGCTCAGTGGGTCAGTATTACGGAGTCTGTAGTACATCGTTAGACTACTTTAGAGCCTCCCAACGAAGGCTATTACTAATAACCCCTCCCATCAAACTAGAAGGTAAAACCACTTCCCTGATTGTCACTCAGTCTCACATATCCAAACATGTGTCTATTTATTATTACTAAACTTTTATTTATTTATTGCATTCTGTTAAATTAAAATATATTAAAATTCACCACAAAGAATTAAAAAGAAAATGTAATGAAAAGGGTTGTAGGAGTTGGAGTTGGAAGACATGGTCTGTGCTAGTGGATTAGGATGGTATGGCAGTTTACTGTGGAAAAGGGTGAAGGGGGAAGAAATGAAGTCTTGGACAAAAGGGTATTAAGATCGTGGTGAAGGGATGAATTGGATACATAATAGGGAGCATTTACAATTATTCTCAGGGTTTTGGATTGAAAGGACTGGCGTGTCTATTTTTGTGAAAATAAGTAAATGAGAATTTTAGACCTCACTTCTTTCTCTAACATATACTTTAAAATGAAAAAAAAAAAAAAAAAAGTAGAATATCGCAAACTGAATTATACTTTTAATATTGATTTAAAAAAAAAACTTAATATAAACTTTAAACAATCCTTAAATACTGTAAATATTATTTTTGTTATTCCTTCAGGTTATTTGACCTGGAAAAAAAGAAGCGTTATTCTCTTTACCTTAGTTTATTCCGTTCTACAGTTAAATTAACCTTACCCAGGATTGTTTTGCAAAACGGATTACATTATTCAGTAACTTTGAAAATTATTGTCATATAATTGCGCAGTCATAGGCAAACAAACCCATTCAGGGCAATTAAACCTGGCGCATCGGGTCTGATGCCCTACCTTAATCATCTGGTGTTGAAAAATAAAGACTTTTCCAGTGTCTTGGGTGGCTACCTATATATGTATATAGATAGTCCGTTTCTCCATATACGTATATAGATTCAATGAATTGTCTTGAATCGGAGATTTAAAAAAAAAAAAAAAAAAAAAAAAAAAATTAGCTGAAGAATAAAATTAAAAAAAAAATTCAAACCATAAATCAAAAATATGAAACATAAAAACAACTAGCCCTTTTGTAGATTGAATAGATTTGTATAACAATGTGAAATAGCTAATTATTAATTGTTAATTTTTAAGCACAAATGAAATATAATGGACCAAATAAACTATTTTTTATAGCAAATTTCTAGTAGGAAATAATGGCTTATATGTAATTAATGAGAGGGAACAGAATATAAAAAACTATCTGTCCCAGCCAGGAATAGAACCTGGATCTCCTGCTATCCGGGCCGGCGTGCTTAACCATTACACCACCAGGACGCGTTAGTTGTCTCATTCAATTCCTCTCAATAATTGTTTGAAATTTACGTGGGATAAAATACCACAACCAAATTAAATATTTATAATGGCTTATATGTTTTCTCTTCTAAAGGACAAGGCTATTTTTGTTAATAGTTGCACTGATCTATGAATATTTGCATCATATTAATGAGCATTTGGATCATAAATAAATGTTTTACAAATTTCAAAATGTGTTTTACGNAGACGAGTGAAGGGACATTTGAAGTGATTCTAAAGATTTTTGGTTGAGCTTAACGGCACCCCAGAGTTCAACACCGTATCTATAGATTGGTCATAAAGAGGATCAGTTTGTTTTTATAATGGATACGTGATAACCAGTTAAAATTGGCCCGTAGCATCTGTTAAGTTCTTGAATCTTGAATTTGAATTGCGTTTTCTTCTAGTAAGTTTTGAGCAAATGGAATCTGAGGTAGCGAGCAGAATTAGGCTGAGGTATTGGAATCAGAACAGAACAAATTTAAACCATTGGGATAATCTTTTATTTCCTTAGTTAAAAATTAACTAGAACAGATTTTCATTCATTACCTTTAATTATCAGTCTAGGTTCTCTTGCAGGATAGCGAATACTGTTTTTTAATCAGTATAAAAGGGAAAAGGATTGCTTTGTCTTCAACAAATAGAGCTTTGTGAGTGCTTGGGTGGAAGGGGATGTGTAAAGAATGAAAAGGATAGGGCCCAGCACACTGCCCTGTAGAACTTAACTACCTCTTCTTCAGGATAGTAATCCAATCCTGGCCGAATCCGAACTAAGCAGCGATGTTAGAGTAGATTTTGCCATTAACATAATTTCCCGATGCAATCCGATAAAATCTTGCCTTAAATTGACCATTCATGCCTTAATCAAATACTCATATCGTGTGCGAATGAAAAGATATTACAACAAAACTTTAAAAATAAAGGTTTAGTCATCATACAGAGCAATCAAAAAGATTTTTTTGCGCCGTGGGAATTAGGAGAAACTAAAATTTTTTCCCCCACATTTTAAAATTATTTTCATTAAAAATTACATAATGTTTAAAAAAAATTATCGGATAGGATCGGAAGTCCTGAGTGAAGAAAACCTAAGAAAGAACAGTAATAATCCCTCAGCTGCGTCATATACTTTTAACATCGTTATTTTTCCTGATTATTCTATGAAATTTTTAGATTATTGTCATATGGAGCTCTAAAATGTAGAATTTTTAATAAGGAGTGGAGAGATATTTTTATTTATTTACCTGCTACTTTTTAAAGTTTATTATTAAATATTAAAAATCTAAAAACATACTAGCAACATATATATCAAAATTTATTAACAACAATTATGTCCCTTTCTTGTTGAGGAATAGTCGTATATTTCTTTAAAAACATATCCATATGATTCTTTATCGGTTATTCTTTGCTTCTGATTATGGCTTTTGTTTAGCTGTAATACTAAATTTATTTTGAAAGAATACAGTTTTTTTTCAAATTCAAAATATGATCTGTTTTCTACTTCTTGATGGAAGGCGAAAGGTTCGAAATGCGGGACCCTCTTGGTCAAAATTTTCGCCTTACATCAAGATTTTATTTTCTATTTTTTTTTCTAAACTTTAGAAAATATTTTTGGAAAAGCTTTTCACTTGTAAAAATGAGGAATATTTTATCTTTCACACGCTAGTGTTTCTTAAAATATTTACGACAAAGGAAGAAATATTTTAAACACTTGTTATCTTGAAGCAAAGTGGAGCATAAGTACAAGTGAAGGACATTTCACACATCACAGACATAATGACACGTACTTTATCTTCTCAAGGCTTTGGTACATAGCAGTTAAATTACCAAATTAGCANCACCAATTTTACCATATGTTTGAACTCCCTTAAGCTCGATCATAGATAGATTATAACCTTTGGCATTTGTATAGTTCGACTAATGCTTATTGTACGACTGTAGAGGACATCCAGAAGACTTCCTCGAGTATACAAGAAGTGTGATCGTAACCGGAGCGTTGCGGACTTAAACATCTTCCATCGTCATCGCATCAGCCCATTACGAGGCTTTCACTAGCCCCGGATCATCATCAGAGAACGCCCTCCGCATCATCAGAGCGTTATACACACCTCAGTACTCCTTCTGACCTGAGGCATCACACCTTAATTATCGGCTACTTATCAGCTAACGACATCTCAGAATAGGGACAAGCGACACGTAACTGGTCTTCCTCGTGTTGAAACTTCCTGTGACCCCAGTGCTTCTCACACATCTATCAGGAATCACATAACACCAATTTAAAAAAACTGGGTATTTGTTTTGAAATTAAGGGCTTCTAGATAAGTGTTAAATACGCATTTTGGCATCAATTCAATAATTTACCAATCAATTTAACAATAAAATCATAAGTAAGCTTCATAGCTACCTACAGAGCAAATAATTTAGTTTGTCACTAAACGGTTGGCCCAAAATTATGCTTAAGCCCAAGAGCTAATGTACATTTCACCAATGAATAGAACATGACTATAAAGCTTTATAACACAATCAGTTTTTAAATCTTCGTAGAACAAGCAATTGTTTTTCTTAAGACGAGTGAAGGGACATTTGAAGTGATTCTAAAGATTTTTGGTTGAGCTTAACGGCACCCCAGAGTTCAACACCGTATCTATAGATTGGTCATAAAGAGGATCAGTTTGTTTTTATAATGGATACGTGATAACCAGTTAAAATTGGCCCGTAGCATCTGTTAAGTTCTTGAATCTTGAATTTGAATTGCGTTTTCTTCTAGTAAGTTTTGAGCAAATGGAATCTGAGGTAGCGAGCAGAATTAGGCTGAGGTATTGGAATCAGAACAGAACAAATTTAAACCATTGGGATAATCTATTATTTCCTTAGTTATAAATTAACTAGAACAGATTTTCATTCATTACCTTTAATTATGAGTCTAGGTTCTCTTGCAGGATAGCGGATACTGTTTTTTAATCAGTATAAAAGGGATAAGGATTGCTTTGTCTTCAACAAATAGAGCTTTTTGAGTGCTTGGGTGGAAGGGGATGTGTAAAGAATGAAAAGGATAGGGCCCAGCACACTGCCCTGTAGAACTTCACTCCCTCTTCCTCGGGATAGTAATCCAATGGGCGAATTTTATTGAAACGATTTAAAACACGTGGAAATTCTTAATAAGGTATATATTATAAGGAAGTACGGATTTGAGCTTATTTTAAGAGGCCATTACGCCATAGTATACAATCCAAGAAAAATTATTATAAATTCTAAATGTTTCACAAACCTGGGGTAGAAAAACGTTCTAATATCCTAATAATCCTATTATTCTCATATCCTCAAGGAAATTTAGGATAATAATTCCAGATTAGAATAAAATAAATCAGTATCCCATAGCTTAATTAAATTGTCTGGATAATTAACTCTGGCTAATTCATTTAACAGTTTTGGAAGTAATACGCATCTTTTATTACAACTAAGCAGCGTTTTTGGGGTACATTTTACAATTAATAAAAGTTTCCGATGCAACCCGATAAAATCTAAATTGACCATTCATGCCTTAATCAAATACTCATATCGTATGCGAAGAAAATATATTACAACAAAACTTTAAAAATAAAAGTTTAGTCATCATACACAGCATTCAAAAAGATTTCCTTATGCCGTGGGAATTAGGAGAAACTAAGATTTTTCCCCCTTATTTTAAAATTATTTTCATTAAAGATTACATTTACTTCTCGAACATCGGAAGGCACTTTAATGTTTAAAAAAAATTATCGGATAGGATCGGAAGTTCTGAGAGAAGAAAAACTAAGAAAGAACAGTAAAAATCCCTCAGCTGCGTCATATACTTTTAACATCGTTATTTTTCCTGATTATTCTATGAAATTTTTAGATTATTGTCATATGGAGCACTAAAATGTGAAATTTTTAATAAAGAGAGATATTTTTATTTATATACCTTATACATTTAAGATTTTAAAGTTTATTATTAAATATTAAAAATCTAAAAACATACTAGCANAATTTTTTTTTTTTTTTTTTTTAAATAAAATCCCACATAATCAACAGGCATATAACGACCGGTGTGGAAAACACAAAACAAAAGAAAAGAGCACTCATAAAGCACCACAAACACACACATTTGACTTTGATAGCATTACTGTACTTCTGACGGAGCATAAAGGCCTAATATAAGAAACCGTGCTCATTAACTTACAACACAATACAGCTAAATACCGAAACGATATAGATTAAATATCCTTTATTCAATTTAATTTATTCAATTATTCAATTTTTAGGCTCTGTCATAAATTCCCATTTCTGTCCCTGCGTCCTTAGATTTCTTATCCTGTAACGTATTGCCCGCAATTCCCCTTACTTATCCATTGGAGAAATGACGCAGCATTTCAACCGAACCTTGACTTAGCAGATAAGCAACTCTTATCTTTGTATACAACCATTCCTTGGCTGATAAATAGTCAATAGAAATGAATATGGCAAAGAAATTCTTCCTTAAAAAATTCAGGGGAGGAGGACCCTATACTCGTAGAATAAAATTTAACTGTAGTGGGAATGGCCGGTAAATGAGGATAAATAAAACGAAAAGGGAAGTTGCCAAAATGCTGAGTTACGCCACATAGACCACAAAATATAGAATAACTTCGGCATCGTCGTTTCTCCAATGTGTCCCTCTTAACAATTATATTTTACATTTTTTTAAAAGATTTATTCTGAAGCTTCATTACTGCTTTCTGATTGACGTAATAGTAGTATTTTACAGTTTAAATTTGTATACAATTAAAACAGTGGAAATACTCAAGTTGGAGATTCGAACTATGTGTTAAGACTTATTAAACGACTACCATATAGCTCCCAGCCTCCGTGGAAATAGACAAGTTGAATAACAATGAAAACTTTCCATTTCTCAGCACGAATAATGATACAATTATAAGTACTATTAATAATATTACTAATTCATACGGTATATAAACTCAGTTGAAGTTAAGTACTTTCATTACGCATAAATATAAGAAGAGAAATACTTTATTTTGGACCAAAACATACGTTTTTTCCAAAAAAATATAAAAATGAAAATTATATGAATGTATAGTACTGGTATGCTTTATACACAAAAAAACATGTTTATGTAGTCAACGCAATATTAAAGATACATAATTTTTTTCCCCATATTTCCATTCCCAGATCATCATGAGTTTTAAAGCCGAACTTTTTTTTTTAATGTAAGAAATAAATGCAGAGTTTATTAATGAACGAAACCGGACAAATAGGAGTGTAGTACTAACATAAATGTCAAGTCTTTTAGCTGCGCAGGGCGTAATATTTAGTTAGGAGCAATGAAACTGACTACAGATTTGTTTATCGATAGAATATATTTTCTGTAAGCGTAGGCGATTACACGAAAAGAAAGGCAGAAATATAACTATTCTAGAACTAAATTATTGGGGAATTCGCTTTGTTTACGCAGCTCCTGCGAAATGGACTCTGTGCCTGACTTCACCACTTAACAGGACGTGTCATGAGTATGAATACATATTCATACATTTATACATATGATAACATATTAAATAGCGTGTTAATTATATTCCTATTGACGTAAAAGCATCAACTTTCTTATAATCCTCAAGTCTTTCATCCTATTGATCATTATTTGCAAAATTGGATCTCAATTGAAAAAGTTTTTGTATTTATTTATTTATTTTCTATTTTTAAGTTGTGATTCCATTAAATTTGTATAAGAACAAAATAATTATTTCACTAAAAATGTAAGTTTTAAGCCACAGGACATGTTTTGTTGTAAAAGGTACAATGTTTCTCTTCCATGGCTCACGCTTGTGACTATTATAATGAAGATATCCTGCGCATATTTCATTGAATACGGTGAATACATAGTAGTATCTTAAGTAAGCCTTAGCAAAAGTCCCTCTGAAGCTGGTGGATGTGGCGAGGTGGGGTGAAGGCCGCCCACAAAATGAGATAACAGAGACAAAAGGACTGAAGAAATGTAATTATAGCAGCGTCTATTGTGGCCCCCCTTGCGCCGCCAGAGTTAAGTCCGGCCCACGCAGAGGTCTCTGTTGCTCCTCCGAGTCTGGGGGAATGGGGAATCCTGTGGTCGCAACGACCAGGGTTGAAATCCTTTTCCAACTTCCCAGAGTACTTGACACCCACCGGTGAGGGTTGTACTTAACAGATGGAGCGCTTGAGGAAAATAATCTAAAAGGTTATTTCCACCACCAATGAATATAGAACTATCATACCTTCTATTATCCGTCTTCATTGGTTTCTGCAAACCATCTTCTGTTGGCGAGCGCTTTCGGACATTATTCATCTTCTGGCCGAATACACTGTCACTGTCTGTATTCAACTGCGTTGGTATTCTGTGGGTTAGTCGGAGATTACAATTAATCCCTGCCTCAACCAATCCCTGGAATAATGTACTCTGACCCTTATAACTCGCGCGTGTGACAGACCCTATCGCCGACAAAGCGACCGTTACAGCTATACCTGACGCATCCGACTCACCCACGGAATACAAACGCGGTGACAGTGACAGTGAACACATGTATTCGGCCAGAAGATGGACAATGTCCGAAAGCGCTCGCCAACAGAAGATTGTTTGCAGAAACCAATGAAGACGGATAATAGAAGGGAGTGCTTGAGGTTAAGAGCCAGCCAATGGCGGGACGCCACTTTACAACCCCATATCTCCTTCCAATTCCGTCTTCGCTAGGACAGCTACTTCTAGAACAACTAGTTACTTGGTCTATTAGCAATCACAGCCAATACCATTCGACGGAACTAAAGTTTTGAAAGTTACACATTTTCCTAATAACAATTGTGCGCGTTTTAACTGTTCATTGAGGCAAGCTGCAAGTGAGACTAACATTTATTATACGCGAACATAGACTCCATTTATATTCAATAAACAATAAGAGCTATGTGACTTTTGTAGCCTATATTTCCATATTTACATAATATCATTGTCTGGTAAGCGGAGTTATTTTCAATAGGTACTTTCCATTATAGTCATATCTTCCACCGGCCATTTTACTAAGCGGTATTATTACAGACATAATAATTAAAGTGCATATTTCCATATTTCTATAATGCGTGCGAGTTATACTTTTCAACAGATAAGATACGGAAAACCTTTACCAACAAAACTTTGTATCTTCTTCGATAAAGGTAAAAGATTCTTTTAAGTAGTAATTTATTTTTGAATTTAATATATATAAAAAATCCCGAAAAAACCGTTAAAATCAAAAACAAATAATCTCAAATAAACTGTTCGATTTATAATAAATTAAATAATAATAATAATTATAANTAAATTGTACTTATTATAATAAAATTAAGTTTTATATATTTGAGATAATTAAAATGACTAGGAATAAGGTAAAACAAACATTTAGATGCAAAAGAATGGCTGTAATTTCATTTAGTTTCGCTAAATTTTAATAAAAATTATTAAATTGTGGATTTTTGACAACTTCGTCCTTTAAACACTACATCTATTACAAGCATTCCAATGTATCAAATGTACCCCATCAAAAATTATAGTGTATATATGTACAGAATATTTTTTTTTTAAATAAAGAGTTATATAAGAATAATTCTAATGTATCACAAGAGTCAGAACGGAGCGCTATAAAAGACTGAATAAATACCAAACTAATTTTTTAACTGTAAAAATAATATTAAAAATGTTATACTGAATAAACTATGTCTACTATTGCATACAATTTTATACAATTAATATATAATTATGGAGAATAACTTACTGTATCTGGTTTATTCATAATTATATATGATAAGAAAATAAATTTCCCTGAATATTGCAAAATAGTTAAATTTAAACTAGGAAATAAATCATTATTAGCTAGTGGAACGGAAACGGGTTCCCTCCGCGGAGTTAGAGAATTAGAAAGCTTGAGAATAAAAGTAATATCCCAATCAGTGACATTCTTCAGTATGGAATTCCAACATAAAACACTAATAGAAATTAGTACTAATCACTAATCACAGCGCACTCGCAACCATTCATTCCACCTTGAGTGAAGCTCCAATTACTTCAAGGTTCAACGAATAAATACGAGCGTTCGTGCATTCAATAGGATAAATCCCAACTGAATGGTTGCCGAAAAATACAAATTATAAGCAGTTTTGCCAGACTTCACATAAATCAAGATTAAAAAATGAAATTCTAAATTTTATAAGACTACAGTATAATCCACATTAAATTCAAGAATTTTAAATCCTTTAATGCCTTCAAACTGTTTTGGTATTTTGTATAAAATTTGTACATGTGTAGTTTATATATATATATATTAGTTAAGTGCTATTTGAATAAAAATAGATCACAGAAAAGTGTATTTATTTCAGGTATAATACTTTTTTGTGATCTATCTTTCTGGGTGACACGAGAATATTGGGATGACCTTGGTCTCTCCGTTCTCTACAAACTACCCTATTTTGAACAATTAATGTATAATACACAAACCTCGCTGAATATACTTGACTTCACTTTGGTATATTCAGCGAGGTTAATGTTTTATTATAGTAAGGGATCCCTCCCTCGAACGAATTTTGCAGGGCGGGAATGGCAGATAAGACCACTTAAATCCGTAATGGAAATGCTGGTCTGAGTAATATTGATGCTACGATACAGATAACAGATGTGATGTTATCCACAATAATGAGTGTGACTATAAAAATAGGTAATACAATATTAATTTACTCTGTACCTTAAGTATCAATGCGACAATATACTAATTATACGCATTATTAAAATTAAAATAAGTTATATTAAATAAACAGTCTTACCAAAAGTGAAGAAATAAAATCTGACTACTCACCTGAAATATAAATAAATCGAATTAATCAGTTGTAATTTATTACAGTTAATAAAATTAATAATTAAATGAAAAAATACATAACTAATAGGCTCAATTGAGAATAAATCAATAATAAATCAATCATATAATGATTACTAATAAAATAAAAATATCATTCATTATTTGAATTCATAAAATAATTAAATACGATTATGGTAGCAAGCCTTAGGAAGTGCTTTTGAGTAAACGCTGAATAAAGATAGGCAGCCAAAGACTTGCTTACAAGTGACTCAAACCGGATTTCCACTCAGCAAATATGTTGCCCCAAATTCATGTTTAATCTGTTTTTAAATGTTTACGTAAGACCAGATTTTGAAGAAGCTGTGAAGTCTATTATTACCTTTTAATAATGTGCTTCAATCAAAGAAATACTTATTTAATAATGGTTTCTCGAGAGGTATTCGTGAAGCTAGAAGCTTCATTATTAAATTTGGGTTTCAGTAGCTCGTCATTTTTGAAAGATGATCAACACATCGTTTTTTTTTTGTTTTTTTGTTGTTGTTTTTTTGTATATGGATATATGGATTAAATTATTAGGATTCATTTTTTTTAATCCAAAATGTCAGATAAAATCAGTTTTATGTTCCTCCGCTTGGTGGAATCTTGAATTTTAAAGGCTTGGTAGGGATAAGAATTGGACTATGGCATCTTAGCATTTAATACATTAAGGAAAGATAACAATTACTTTGGAATTTTTTTTTTATGTTTTTAATGGCGTGTCAACCTTTGGTCATTAATGTCAGGGAAATATTGTTAGAAGCGGGAAGATATTTTCAAGAAGAAGAATTTCTTAGCAATAGGTCATGGTGAGGTATAATGAATTGTTAATGCGAATAGTTATTATGTGGGTGGACATAGTAATTTCTTTGGAAATTTTTATTTCTGGTTAAACGTACATTAAAAGAATGACAGTCGAGAGAATAACCACAACAAAACAAGAATACTTGATTAATAATCATACTTGATACAAAGTCTTAATATGACGAGACCTATTCTGCTTTAAGTTTCAAAGCCATTCGGATATCCAAGTTGGAACACGACATACAAAACAGTCCTTGTTACTTTACGTCATTATGTAAGATAAAAAAAAAAATTATTATTAGATGTTTTTAGTTGGGGTTCAGTCAAGGTAGATCCAAAAAAATAAAATTTAAAAAGAGTGTATTTCTTTAAAAGATTATCTGCCAACGTTTCGGCTTACATTGTAAGCCATCTTCAGGGCTGCCAATTATAAAGACGAGAGAGGACGTCCTGTCCCAAAGTTCACATTTCCATGACTGAGTGGAAATGTGAACTCAGGCCGTAGATGTAAACTACGGCAGATACATTTATTATTATTTATTTTAAAATGATTCTTATTAGTACTATATTCTAATTATTGTAGATCGTCCGTCAGTTTGTTATCTTTGAAACTTTCCAGAGGTTCTTCCAAAACTCTGGAACAATCCTATAGAGTATTTTGAAACAACACGGCACAATAATGAGAATACCAGCTATCTCCACCAGCTATCGGTCGGCATCCGAGAAAGTACCATTTCCTGTTGACAAGCCGAGATACAAGATCGACAAGATCTGCGTTCGGGATCAAATCAACTTGGGTGAAAAGATACTACGCTCTGCCTAATTTTCAAGATACGCCCTACTAAAAAACAAAAACAAAAAATAATCTCTAATATCGCAACTCTCTCTAATATCTACTTAAAATTACAGAAGAAAGCTTGTTGAAATATGTCTAAGAGAATTATTAAACAAAACAAGATTTATTTACTATGAGTTTCATATATTCTGTAATTCATTATCACTAATTTCATATTACTTGCATTTTAAATTGTACTTCAAATCAACAACTACGAAAAGCAATATGTATCAATATCCCCCGATTTCAGGATTTAAAAAAATGGCATAAATTAAAATTAAATCATTACCGATGTATAAGTTAGCTGTTTAGTGGCTTCAAATTTTCGGTACTTTACAGTTATTGAATAGAAGTTCACATTCAGGCTAGCTAGCTTCATGTTTAAAAAAATGCTTTTAGTGGGAAATAAAACCTTGAGGGTATTTAAAATAGGGTAGTTATCTGTAGTTAGACCAAACACCACGACCCTAAATCAAAAAGCATTGAGATTTATAAAAAAAAATAATAAAAAAAACTAGCATAAGGCTGATAGCTATTGTTAAACGAAAAGCTTATAGACTGTGAACTAAAACTGAGGTTAACTATGATTGACTGATAACGTAAGGAAATATTTATGTTAAAATACAAATTTTTTCAGTTTTCATAATGAAAAATGTCGCAAACTAAAAGAAGATATTTTTTAATAATGATAATATTTATTGGTTTTCACTATACTTCTAAATACAATTAAACTTTTTAAAAAAATAAGTATCACAGATTCTTGAGTTACTGAATAAAAGAATTTAACAGTATAATATTCTAATCGCAAATCCATATTCCATATAACTTGAATATCCTTCGGCCAACTATGAAATTAAATAATAAAAAAAATAAACCTGGAATCTGATATTGTAGTTGTAATAAAAATAATTTGTAATATCTCGGTGTCGTAAGTTTATTATCGAGGAAACATAAACCAAGTGAATTAATGAAAGATTTCAACAGTTAACGACTAATTTAAAAGCGAAAAACCTTCATTTGATGGGAAAGCTAAAATCATCCCTAGGAAGTAACCTCGCTATTTGTGGTTTATAAGGATAAAATATATGAAAAAAAATTTATGCTTTGTTTTATGTGCCACAATTCCTGCAAAAACCATCCAAAGCGACATAAATGAACGAGCCGAACGAAAAAAAATTAACGTAACATATAAGTGCAGATGGATATTGTTAACGAGCGGCATAAAAACGTAAAATACGACTAACGAGTGAAGCACCTTGGGTAGACTCCTTAATTCCCTCGCACAAAATCCGCCCCACAAATCCGGGGGACCTCTGCGTCCTTGCCTCCCCTTTCGAAAGGAGACAGATGTGAGGGGTGGTAACGGTGGGTTGGCTAACGGGGCCCCCATTGAGAGAGCCCTCAGGAATCGGTCTCTTTTTCCAGGACGAGCTACTTCCTTGACAAAGATGTCCTGTCCCCTTCCCGGAGGAGGTGCCTCCGCCTCCCGGACCAGAATCCTATTAGGCAAACCATGTGAAAACATACAGGATAATTAAAATATACCTGAATTAAATGTTTAAAAAAAAAACAATAAACTCTATTTGGAAGAACACAAATAGGTAAGATGATTTTTGTGTGGGTTCGGTCAAGGTAGATCCAAAAAAACACAAATTTAAAAAATGTATTTTTTAAAAAAGGATTATCTGCCAACGTTTTAGCTTACATTGTAAGCCATCTTCAGGGCTGCCTATCATGAAGATGAGAGAGGACGTCCTGTCCCTAAGTTCACATTTCCATGACAGGACGTCCTCTCTCATCTTCATGATAGCCCTGAAGATGGCTTACAATGTAAGCCGAAACGTTGGCAGATAATCCTTCATTAAAAAAATACATTTTTTTANCAATGAGCGAAGAATTACCTCGCAAAGGTTGGCACAAGTCCAATTGGGAGGTGAAGATACCGGATGCTTAAATTTAGATTTTCTATTTTAAGAATAGATGGGGTCGATTATCCCCTCACTAGTTACATTCTTAAATACATTCCAATTGTATTAAATTGTAAACAAATTTTATATTTATTTTATAAAATTCGTTTTACAACACTAATAATTAAGGAGATAATTACTATAAATTATAGAGAACTCTCTCTCTCCCCCCACTCCTCCTCATACTATTTTTCTAACGTAAACATTTTTATTTCTCTAGGAAAAATCTTAGAAATAAATTGTTTTTGATAAATTAAACATAATAAAAATTAAAATAATCATTTTCTTATAAATTTTCGTATCATTTAATACATTTCCATTCTTTCTTTAATAAATAAAATAAATTCCGAATTACCTTCACAATAAAAATTGAACATTTTTTAATTTATTATTTAAATGTTATCTATTTGAGCAATTTTTGAATTTGAAATGTGTTTAGGGAGAGGGCAATATGGATTGATGTACCACAATTTTTTTACAATTTTTTTAGGAGTACAATAAGGATTTTGAGATTATCATGTTTTACTAGTGAGAACTGTAAAAATATAATAAACTTAGAATAGAGCAATAGAAATAAATAAATAAATTCATTCGATAAATTTTATTTTTCTGGGGTCAGTCAGAATGGCTCAGGCAATAAATCTGACATCTGGGTTGAGCAAATGAGGCGCGTCTTAAAAGTTGTGAATCACCTTGATGACATCTCTCCAAGAATAACTATACCTATTTTTAAATCAAAAATTAAATACTTGCTTACCGTCAACCCTTGGAAGTTATTCATTCATATAATTTCCGATTATAATTTCAAATTTAAATTTACTTCGACACAAACACATAAATTGATTCAAATTAGATATTTGTGTACTTGTCAGGTTGTGATTTACTTTATATGATATAAGAAATATAAGTGAATCTTCTAGCTTTAAAACCAATTTTTTTTTTTTTTTTTTTTAAATAAAATCCCACATAATCAACAGGCATATAACGACCGGTGTGGAAAACACAAAACAAAAGAAAAGAGCACTCATAAAGCACCACAAACACACACATTTGACTTTGATAGCATTACTGTACTTCTGACGGAGCATAAAGGCCTAATATAAGAAACCGTGCTCATTAACTTACAACACAATACAGCTAAATACCGAAACGATATAGATTAAATATCCTTTATTCAATTTAATTTATTCAATTATTCAATTTTTAGGCTCTGTCATAAATTCCCATTTCTGTCCCTGCGTCCTTAGATTTCTTATCCTGTAACGTATTGCCCGCAATTCCCCTTACTTATCCATTGGAGAAATGACGCAGCATTTCAACCGAACCTTGACTTAGCAGATAAGCAACTCTTATCTTTGTATACAACCATTCCTTGGCTGATAAATAGTCAATAGAAATGAATATGGCAAAGAAATTCTTCCTTAAAAAATTCAGGGGAGGAGGACCCTATACTCGTAGAATAAAATTTAACTGTAGTGGGAATGGCCGGTAAATGAGGATAAATAAAACGAAAAGGGAAGTTGCCAAAATGCTGAGTTACGCCACATAGACCACAAAATATAGAATAACTTCGGCATCGTCGTTTCTCCAATGTGTCCCTCTTAACAATTATATTTTACATTTTTTTAAAAGATTTATTCTGAAGCTTCATTACTGCTTTCTGATTGACGTAATAGTAGTATTTTACAGTTTAAATTTGTATACAATTAAAACAGTGGAAATACTCAAGTTGGAGATTCGAACTATGTGTTAAGACTTATTAAACGACTACCATATAGCTCCCAGCCTCCGTGGAAATAGACAAGTTGAATAACAATGAAAACTTTCCATTTCTCAGCACGAAATTGAAGACTTTCGAGCCGGAGGGGATAAACATGGCGGCGGGGAGGAGGTAATTGCCTGTGCATTGCATTGTTTCCAATGCATCGCCTTCGGATCCCTCGTCGTTATCTCGACCTTCGCCTGGAAGAGACAAGGCTCATTAACATTTTTCCCCACAAGATAACCCCGCCCGGCAGAGGAGGAGGATACACGCCTCACAATGCCACACAATAGGGACGACTTCACAGATAGCTCTCTGTCAAAATAGGAGCAGGCGCGCGGACAGCGGAGTTACAGGGTCAAATGAAACACCAAGCGATCCTTGATTGGCTTTATCGTAAGTAAATGAACAGGCTATTTGCTATAAATATTCTCATGACATCATCTGAGAGTTTTAAATTTAGAAACAACCACTACCAATAATAAAAATCTCATGAATATTAACAATGTATACCACTATAAATTATGCAAGTAGAAAACCAATAGGTCCTATAGATGGCATAAATAGTCAAAAACTTCCTGTCTCCAAGATCTATTTTATAATAATTATTAAAAAACCTTTATAGTACTAAAAATTTTGTATTGTAGAAGTACAGGAAATGACATGGAAATAGGAATCTTATTAATTAAAAAAAAAACCCTCATTAAATCGCATTAAACCTCGCACTTTGTCGAGGTAATAAATATAAGTTTCTACTAATTTATCTTGATGATTTTAATTCCTTCTGCAAATTTCTGTTGATTAATTGCTAACACAGCAATCAACACGATTAATTGCTAAACGATTCTCGTTATGAAGAAGGAAGTAGCTGTTAGGGAAAAATGTGAGGCTGTTATTTCACATAGGAGAATTCCGTTTTCTCTCAAGAAGTAGGCGTAAAGTTGCCTTTTCTGGCTCACTTGTTACAGTCGTAACATACAGCATTTTTAAGTCAGTACAGGAAGAGTAATAATTACGTACGAGTAAAACCGGGGCAGGTTTTTGAGTATTAATTGACTACTGGTTATACATAAACGCAGACTATCTAACATGAACTATAAAATCAGAGGAAAAAAAAATAGATTTAAATGCAGAGAACTTTTCACTCGCTGCCTCATACGTAACCTTTGAAACGCAGAGAGTAAATAATACATAGCAACATCCCGTTTATAGGTAAGGGAAGCTAGCCTTTGGAAAGCGGCCGAACGGTTCACCGATATTTAGAAGTAGCGTTCGCGCATTTATGGAGAGACTGCGATACGGAGGAGAACTGGTTCAGCAGAAAAGAGCGAGCTGTTCCACAAGCATGTCCAGCTGTGGGTCAGTCAGGACGGGGGGTGTATAAAGGCAGGGCCAGCCCGCGGACAATGCTCGGCAGAGGAAATGTGGCCAGCCGGCATCATACGAACTCTCCCAATTTCTTCCTTCTCGCACCTCTCTGGATCCGGCACATATTTGCTCTCGGACAGTCCTCGTAGGGTGAAAATGCCCATTGATTAAAACGGAAGGGGCAGCGGGTGGTCTCTTTTATCGCCGGAGTGCACAACCAAGGTGATAAGAAAGGGCCTGAGTAACAACAAACATGACAACTCCCTGGCTACGTGTTGCTACAGTAATTTGATGAGGGATTCATAAAAACTCCTATACTGGACTTTACTTTCACGACTGCTAAAGCAAAAGGAAGTAAAAGAAAATAATCGATCAAAAACAGTTTTTAGCAACTCTAACAATTGTTATTATTAACTTACTACATTAAAAGAATTAATCATCAAATACAAATAAATTCTTTATAAATATTTATTTGGTTGTAGTTTATTATCCCATGTAAATTTTAAACAATTAATGAGAGGGAATAGAATAAAAAAATCTATCTGTCCCAGCCAGGACACGAACTTTGCGAACACGAGCCGGTATGCTTTCCATTGCACCACCGGGACGAGCTAGATAACTTATTAAATTCTCACTACAATAGCGGTCCTGGCTGACAGATAGATTTTTTAATTATATTTCCTCTCATTAATTGTTTAAAAATAAATTATATTTCAAGGAGCGGTGTAAACTTAGCATATTTTCTTTTGTTCAATTAAAGATGGACATAAGTAAGAGTAAATGACTAACATGATCGAAGAAGACGGAAATGACAATAAGTATAAAGGTGACATAGAATCTAAAATCTAATAGGGAAGATTTACAATAAATGAATTATACATATATTTGGAATAATCGAGGAATGCACTCTGCATCTGAGTTGTATTCATAAATATTTACCTTAATATGAGTTTTTGAAAAATGTTTCAGAACATTGAACATATGAAAAGTAAATATTACACATAAAAAATCAATATATTATATCTTAACATTCATTAGAACGAAGATATTACGTTTATGCGTTTCGGTCACCTTCTGAACCACTTTTCCTTTCTGTCTCAAACTACTTTAGCAAAAAATGACTTTATTCAATCGTTTGCAGATGAAAATCTAAAATTTTGCATTTGATTTCTAAATTTCACAAATAAAAGAGCCCGTCCAGTCTTTAAGGTTATCATTAAATATTTTCTTAAAAATGTTTTTTAGGAAAATGTTAAGGAATTAAATGTTAAATAAATGTATTACATCTAAATTATTCCTAATTTTGTTTATAATTTTGACTTTCTAACAATGTTGAGAATATGATTTGCACTGCATTGTTCTTTCTGTATAAGCATGTAATTAGAATATCCTGGATTATGTTAAATTTTACATATACTTTGATGCCCAGGAAAACCTTCCGATAAAATATAAACTTATTGGCGAAAGAAATATTCAACGAAACAGATTTTTGGCGCTAAAAGTCTTTATGTAGCAGAAGTTAATATAAGAGCAATGTTTCTCTCAGTGGACTCCTCAATTTGGCTCAAATAAACCATCTAAGAGGACTTTCGATACCGACTTCCCCCTTTCAAAAGGTTAAATAGTGTTTATATGATGAACAATTTTGAGCAAGCACGATAATTTCACTTATACAGAAAGAAAGAAATTTAGTCAGTTTATTAATTTATTTTCCCAATTACAGAGGATATTACCCCACAACTTTTCAAACTGAACTTCCGTTAAATGCTTGTTCAGTACTTTAAAAATTAGAAAATTTGTATAATAAATTACATGAAACACATAGCCATAAGTGTTATCCATCAATCTATCATTAAAACATAAACATATATATTTTAGTATAGCTAAGTAACATTGGACAACGAGGTTTTACAAAAAACAAAACTATTTTTTAATTCTAATGTCCAGATCAATGAAAACAAACACTAAAAATTCTTTGTTCGCTAATCTCTCCTTATATTACTAATTAAAAGAAATCACTTTTTTAAAATGAANCCAAATCCTACCGAATTCAGACTGTTCTATGGGTTCGTCTATAGCTAAAGTCGGTTATGGGGGAGGGAGTATTTAGAAGGAGGCCATAAGTTTAAATTATTATTAACGGAAAAGTGGGTAGAACAAAATAGGTGTAGAATGTAAATTTTTAATATGTTTCAATAAAATGCGAAAGACATTATTAAATGTCATGTTTCGGTATTATTAAATGTAATTTCTAGCGTCGGGCGGGACTATATAGGCCTTTAATTACAAACCTTTGAAATTTTTATTTTTGGTTGAAACCAGATAAGAAAAAAAGTAGGTTTAAAGGGAGCCCAAATGTATAATGTAATATCCTTGTTGTCATATACTAGTTACGAAAAAGATGACGGCCATAACGGTGTAAACCATAATTTTTAAACCTTTATGTTTTATAACAATTTTACGAACAACAGTTATTAAGGGAGGAGTTTACGAATGTAACTACCATGGGTGAGCGCTTCCCCTGCTCTACTGTCCCGGTCTTCTAGAATTAGATTTCTATTCTAATTTTATATTCTTTCTTATATATTCCAGTCTTATTCTATGTCTAAGTGAAAGCTATTTAGTCACCAATAACGACAAATTAATAATTATAAACATCGCGAAATGGGAAAGATAGGGATCTAAAGGCCTGCCGGAAAATGCAAAAAATATATAGCTGCCAAAAAGAATATATTGACTAATTACATTTAAAGTAATTGATTTAGGGGAGCAGAGGACTGTGGGTAGATTCTCACGAGATAAGGAAAAGTGAGGAAACATTTGGATCGCCGTTATAACCCCAGCTGAGGAAATCATAAGATACGAGATAATCAGACAGGACTTTTCCCACGGTCTAGAGGACACATGTAGCTGTCGGTAATCAACAGGTGTGGGTATAGATAAATCTGACTCGCATCTATCTGTAGTTCCGATGGCCAGTTACTAGCATCGCTGTCCACTCCAAGCCTTTCGAATTTGTATCCCTTGAGATGTGATTGGGACAGGGGAATCAAACCATGATGAAATTCAATAGAACTAAGAAGCAAGAGCAGGCAGACATCAAATAAGTTGCATTAAAAATGGGCGTATGATTTGGTTTGTTGAGAAATGTATTCAAAATAAATAGATCTATCAGCCATAAAGGACAATGAGCGAAGAATTACCTCGCAAAGGTTGGCACAAGTCCAATTGGGAGGTGAAGATACCGGATGCTTAAATTTAGATTTTCTATTTTAAGAATAGATGGGGTCGATTATCCCCTCACTAGTTACATTCTTAAATACATTCCAATTGTATTAAATTGTAAACAAATTTTATATTTATTTTATAAAATTCGTTTTACAACACTAATAATTAAGGAGATAATTACTATAAATTATAGAGAACTCTCTCTCTCCCCCCACTCCTCCTCATACTATTTTTCTAACGTAAACATTTTTATTTCTCTAGGAAAAATCTTAGAAATAAATTGTTTTTGATAAATTAAACATAATAAAAATTAAAATAATCATTTTCTTATAAATTTTCGTATCATTTAATACATTTCCATTCTTTCTTTAATAAATAAAATAAATTCCGAATTACCTTCACAATAAAAATTGAACATTTTTTAATTTATTATTTAAATGTTATCTATTTGAGCAATTTTTGAATTTGAAATGTGTTTAGGGAGAGGGCAATATGGATTGATGTACCACAATTTTTTTACAATTTTTTTAGGAGTACAATAAGGATTTTGAGATTATCATGTTTTACTAGTGAGAACTGTAAAAATATAATAAACTTAGAATAGAGCAATAGAAATAAATAAATAAATTCATTCGATAAATTTTATTTTTCTGGGGTCAGTCAGAATGGCTCAGGCAATAAATCTGACATCTGGGTTGAGCAAATGAGGCGCGTCTTAAAAGTTGTGAATCACCTTGATGACATCTCTCCAAGAATAACTATACCTATTTTTAAATCAAAAATTAAATACTTGCTTACCGTCAACCCTTGGAAGTTATTCATTCATATAATTTCCGATTATAATTTCAAATTTAAATTTACTTCGACACAAACACATAAATTGATTCAAATTAGATATTTGTGTACTTGTCAGGTTGTGATTTACTTTATATGATATAAGAAATATAAGTGAATCTTCTAGCTTTAAAACCAATTTTTTTTTTTTTTTTTTTTAAATAAAATCCCACATAATCAACAGGCATATAACGACCGGTGTGGAAAACACAAAACAAATAAAAAGAGCACTCATTAAAGCACCACAAACACACACATTTGACTTTGATAGCATTACTGTACTTCTGACGGAGCATAAAGGCCTAATATTCAAAACCGTGCTCATTAACTTACAACACAATACAGCTAAATACCGAAACGATATAGATTAAATATCCTTACTCAAATTTATTCAATTTTTAGACTCTGTCATAAATTCCCATTTCTGTCCCTGCATCCTTAGATTTCTTATCCTGTAACGTATTGCCCGCAATTCCCCTTAACTATTGGAAAAATGACGTATCATGTAACCGAACCTTGACTTTGCAGATAAGCAAAACTTATCTTTGCATACAACCATTCCTTGGCTGATGAATAGTTAATGGAAATGAATATGACAAGGAAATTCTTCCTGAAAAAATTCAGGGGAGGAGGACCTTATTCGCCCCTATACTCGTATAATAAAATATAACTGTGGTGGAAATGGCCGGTAAATGAGGATAAATAAAACGAAAAGGGAAGTTGCCAAAACGCTGAGTTACGTCACATAGACCACAAAATATAGAATATCTTCGGCATCGTCGTTTCTCCAATTTATCCCTCTTAACAATTATATTTTACATTTTCCTTTAGCTTATTATTATTATTCTTAAGCTTCATTACTGTTTTTTGATTGACATAATACTAGTATTTTACAGTATAAATTCGTATACAATTAAACAAATATATACAATAAAACAGTGGAAATACTCAACTTGGAGCCTTGAACTATTTAATTTTTCGTTGAGGTGGAAATTAGTTAAGATCAATATTGTATATAGGAATTTATTTTATTTTATTATTTATAATGGTTTATATTAACTTCTGTGTACTCAGAATGTATTGCTAAGTTGAGTGGCGGACTCTATAGATATTTTTATGATGATATATTTTTTCAATGTTTTTTATCTAAATTAATAGCTATGTCACAATTTATATAAAAAAGAAAAGTGAGTATATATGTGTTAAGACTTATTAAACGACTATAGCTCCCAGCCTCCGTGGAAATAGACAAGTTGAATAACAATGAAAACTTTCCATTTCTCAGCACGAAATTGAAGACTTTCGAGCCAGAGGGGATAAACATGGCGGCGGGGAGGAGGTAATTGCCTGTGCATTGCATTGTTTCCAATGCATCGCCTTCGGATCCCTCGTCGTTATCTCGACCTTCGCCTGGAAGAGACAAGGCTCATTAACATTTTTCCCCACAAGATAACCCCGCCCGGCAGAGGAGGAGGATACACGCCTCACAATGCCACACAATAGGGACGACTTCACAGATAGCTCTCTGTCAAAATAGGAGCAGGCGCGCGGACAGCGGAGTTACAGGGTCAAATGAAACACCAAGCGATCCTTGATTGGCTTTATCGTAAGTAAATGAACAGGCTATTTGCTATAAATATTCTCATGACATCATCTGAGAGTTTTAAATTTAGAAACAACCACTACCAATAATAAAAATCTCATGAATATTAACAATGTATACCACTATAATTTATGCAAGTAGAAAACCAATAGGTCCTGTAGATGGCATAAATAGTCAAAAACTTCCTGTCTCCAAGATCTATTTTATAATAATTATTAAAAAACCTTTATAGTACTAAAAAGTTTGTATTGTAGAAGTACAGGAAATGAAATGGGAAGAGGAATCTTATTATTAAAAAACAAAAACCCTCATTAAATCGCATTATACCTCTTAAGCGCTTTGTCGAGGTAATAAATATAAGTTTCTACTAATTTATCTTGATGATTTTAATTCCTTCTGCAAATTTCTGTTGATTAATTGCTAACACAGCAATCAACACGATTAATTGCTAAACGATTCTCGTTATGAAGAAGGAAGTAGCTGTTAGGGAAAAATGTGAGGCTGTTATTTCACATAGGAGAATTCCGTTTTCTCTCAAGAAGTAGGCGTAAAGTTGCCTTTTCTGGCTCACTTGTTACAGTCGTAACATACAGCATTTTTAAGTCAGTACAGGAAGAGTAATAATTACGTACGAGTAAAACCGGGGCAGGTTTTTGAGTATTAATTGACTACTGGTTATACATAAACGCAGACTATCTAACATGAACTATAAAATCAGAGGAAAAAAAAAAAAAGATTTAAATGCAGAGAACTTTTCACTCGCTGCCTCATACGTAACCTTTGAAACGCAGAGAGCAAATAATACATAGCAACATCCCGTTTATAGGTAAGGGAAGCTAGCCTTTGGAAAGCGGCCGAACGGTTCACCGATATTTAGAAGTAGCGTTCGCGCATTTATGGAGAGACTGCGATACGGAGGAGAACTGGTTCAGCAGAAAAGAGCGAGCTGTTCCACAAGCATGTCCAGCTGTGGGTCAGGACGGGGGGTGTATAAAGGCAGGGCCAGCCCGCGGACAATGCTCGGCAGAGGAAATGTGGCCAGCCGGCATCTTACGAACTCTCCCAATTTCTTCCTTCTCGCACCTCTCTGGATCCGGCACATATTTGCTCTCGGACAGTCCTCGTAGGGTGAAAATGCCCATTGATTAAAACGGAAGGGACAGCGGGTGGTCTCTTTTATCGCCGGAGTGCACAACCAAGGTGATAAGAAGTGGCCTGAGTAACAACAAACATGACAACTCCCTGGCTACGTGTTGCTACAGTAATTTGATGAGGGATTCATAAAAACTCCTATACTGGACTTTACTTTCACGACTGCTAAAGGAAGTAAGAGAAAATAATCGATCAAAAACAGTTTTTAGCAACTCTAACAATTGTTATTATTAACTTACTACATTAAAAGAATTAATCATCAAATACAAATAAATTCTTTATAAATATTTATTTGGTTGTAGTTTATTATCCCATGTAAATTTTAAACAATTAATGAGAGGGAATAGAATAAAAAAATCTATCTGTCCCAGCCAGGACACGAACTTTGCGAACACGAGCCGGTATGCTTTCCATTGCACCACCGGGACGAGCTAGATAACTTATTAAATTCTCACTACAATAGCGGTCCTGGCTGACAGATAGATTTTTTAATTATATTTCCTCTCATTAATTGTTTAAAAATAAATTATATTTCAAGGAGCGGTGTAAACTTAGCATATTTTCTTTTGTTCAATTAAAGATGGACATAAGTAAGAGTAAATGACTAACATGATCGAAGAAGACGGAAATGACAATAAGTATAAAGGTGACATAGAATCTAAAATCTAATAGGGAAGATTTACAATAAATGAATTATACATATATTTGGAATAATCGAGGAATGCACTCTGCATCTGAGTTGTATTCATAAATATTTACCTTAATATGAGTTTTTGAAAAATGTTTCAGAACATTGAACATATGAAAAGTTATTATTACACATAAAAAAATCAATATATTATATCTTAACATTCATTAGAACGAAGATATTACGTTTATGCGTTTCGGTCACCTTCTGAACCATTTTCCTTTCTGTCTCAAACTACTTTAGCAAAAAATGACTTTATTCAATCGTTTGCAGATGAAAATCTAAAATTTTGCATTTGATTTCTAAATTTCACAAATAAAAGAGCCCGTCCAGTCTTTAAGGTTATCATTAAATATTTTCTTAAAAATGTTTTTTAGGAAAATGTTAAGGAATTAAATGTTAAATAAATGTATTACATCTAAATTATTCCTAATTTTGTTTATAATTTTGACTTTCTAACAATGTTGAGAATATGATTTGCACTGCATTGTTCTTTCTGTATAAGCATGTAATTAGAATATCCTGGATTATGTTAAATTTTACATATACTTTGATGCCCAGGAAAACCTTCCGATAAAATATAAACTTATTGGCGAAAGAAATATTCAACGAAACAGATTTTTGGCGCTAAAAGTCTTTATGTAGCAGAAGTTAATATAAGAGCAATGTTTCTCTCAGTGGACTCCTCAATTTGGCTCAAATAAACCATCTAAGAGGACTTTCGATACCGACTTCCCCCTTTCAAAAGGTTAAATAGTGTTTATATGATGAACAATTTTGAGCAAGCACGATAATTTCACTTATACAGAAAGAAAGAAATTTAGTCAGTTTATTAATTTATTTTCCCAATTACAGAGGATATTACCCCACAACTTTTCAAACTGAACTTCCGTTAAATGCTTGTTCAGTACTTTAAAAATTAGAAAATTTGTATAATAAATTACATGAAACACACAGCCATAGGTGTTATCCATCAATCTATCATTAAAACATAAACATATATATTTTAGTATAGCTAAGTAACATTGGACAACGAGGTTTTACAAAAAACAAAACTATTTTTTAATTCTAATGTCCAGATCAATGAAAACAAACACTAAAAATTCTTTGTTCGCTAATCTCTCCTTATATTACTAATTAAAAGAAATCACTTTTTTAAAATGAATGTAAAACGTCTTCTTATCGTTGTTTCTCCTGAGTCAGCTGATGAATAAAGCTTCTATACTTCTAATTTTTTCTGAGACATCAAGTAGACACAAGTTCTGCATAGTTGTAGTATGACAAGCTACTTCGTAGGCCGAAACCATCTCGTCAAAGATTCGTTATAGTATTAATATCAAAAAAAGAGATATAATTACTCTGATCAAAAAATAATTTCCAATACCCATTTACTCTTATACTCTCCTTTAAATATGTTGACTGAATTTGGTCGGACAAATAATAAGCAGAGCGCATCTCACTGAAGAGTTCCGCTATTCTCCGGCTAACGGGAGCCCCCTTCCTCTCTCTGACATTGTCCGAGATGAATTTTACATCCATTTGGCGGGAAATTACCATCTGTTTGAGAGTCAACAGCACCGTATCCCAAGAAATCCCCAAAACGGTTGCCCCTCTTGGAAAGGCTTTCGGAAGAACAAACTCCCAACTCAAGACTTTCTAACTGTGTCCTTTTAGAGCTCTCCTTCAGAGAAAAGTATAGCGAATTGAGGGAGGATTCCAAATTTTCACTTCCCTAAAACCACTTCACTTTTAGCATACAAGCCAGCAGGTATGGCGCTTATGTACTAACTCCGAATCTTTAACTATTGATAATAAAGGTGAACTACGGGGTCTCGTTTCAAGGAATATAATGTTTTTAAAGTCGTAATTATAATTACATACGTATGCAATTATTATAGATAGAGCTGACATGCTGATAGTTAGATTCATTGTAATTTATTCGCTGCTTTGGCTTCATAGGCCTAATCGAACAATATATTAACTAGTTAAATTTTTTGTAGAATCTTTGTGGCTCGCATGTTTTAAAATAAGAATATATGATGTAAAAGAACTTCCTAAAACATTTTTAGGTCCAAATTGATGATGAAAGACGAAAGGTGCATAAATACTGTAGAATAGTTTATAAACAAACTCCATTGTTCGAATATTTTCGTGCTTCCCAGGAAATTCTCCAGGTACTTGTACTAAGAGCTATTCATTCCAACTAGAATGATAATTCTCGACACCGATAGTGGAAAGTCTGTATAGCTGTGCAGATACATAATAAATCATGAAGAGGTGCTTAAATGTCGTAAAATTAATACAAAAATATAATTTCGTTGATAAGTGGTTTTTGTGTTTATTTGTATATGTTTCACCTTCTACCTTAGGGAAATTAATTTGCCCCTTGCACGGCCCATTATTAATTTTATCCTTACTTATTTTATTTTACTTGTTTACCTCTAAGACAATCATGATTTATTAGACTGTTGATTGAAGTCCATTTCCAATAGATAGCAATGTCTGATTCATATTCATTTCATTCATTTTCTGGTCTGATTTTACAAAACAGAAATGCATAATTCAATATTTAATTTAAGGGGGTCCCCTCAGTATGTGTCTGAACCACTTGAGACTGGCAGTTTTGCGTCCGATGACCGAACGTTCCCCGCTCCTCGTATACGCGTATTACCACTGTTACATGCCACACTATTCCAAAGAGGTAGGGAAGGGACAAGAGATGTGGGAATTTCTTCCTTCGGAGAGCTGTCACCTCTCACAGTCAGAGAGGATCGTGTCTCCTCCCAGAGCGCGGACCTACACCCCCGACCAGCTTTCCAACTGGGTAGAAAACCCGTCCTGCTACCAGTATTAGCGACATGGAGGCGCTCACTCTCAGCTGGGCGCCGTTCCCACAGAACACAAGTGGGCAAACAGTATATTTCTTTATTTACTTACGATATCCAACCTAGGATTCTTAATTTTTTTTTTTTTGAATCCATAAATTATAAAGAAGAATTCTCATCTCTCAAACATACTAAGCAGTTCTTAATTTTATAATTAACAATTTAAGTTTAATTATCAATAAAAATTCATAAATTATCAATGTAAAATCATGTAAAAATGAAGTATTTTTTATTTATTATTGAAAGGAATATTAATGCATTATTTATAAATGTAAGGAAATAATGTTTATAATTCTCATAAAGAGACAAAGAATTATAATTCTTATTGAAGAGATAACACAATAAAAGGTGCACAAAATAGTAATAACTAATAAAGTTCTTAATAAATTAAATTATTTAAGAACTCTACTTTATAATTTATATATTGTTCTAAGGCATATTTTTTTAAGAAAGGAATTATTATTATAAAAGAAATTCCAGAGTAGAGAGTGTCACAAGTTATTTCCACTTTTCGATTTGGAAAATAATTAAAAAAGGCAGAATTTATAATAGTACAAGAAAAGTAATTATGGCTACTTATTTTATATATCATTTTTTTTTCATTACTTTCTTTTATAATATACAACTTAAATAAGCAAGGTGTATATTATAAAATTAGTTAGTGCTTTGTAGCACTACAAGTGTAACAAAGAAATTGATAGAGCATAGAAACAAATGTTACCAACCGAACATTTAAAGACTAATTTATCTAAATTCCGTTATAAAATGTTCAACTTATCGTTAAAGCTCTTAATTTTGTAGTTACATTTTCCACTAGGTGAGGCAGGATTAGAGAAAAATTGTGAACTTTAGAAAGTTCATAAACAGGGAATATTTATTACACACTGGCCAAGACCGGACACTTAACTTTTGCGTTAGAAAACACATTTTACATTTTTCATGTCCTGATCATTTTTAATAACTAACAATAAAGAATTTAACGATTTTAAATGAATTTATCTCCTGTTTTTTTTTTTTACATTAGGTGTTAGCCTTCCTTTTAACTACTCAATGTCATGGAGGGAGGGGCAATTTACAGGTTGCCATATCATTTAAAAGGTAATTTCCACCACCAATGAATATAGAACTATCATACCTTCTATTATCCGTCTTCATTGGTTTCTGCAGAGAGACTAAAGATGGTGTGCAGAAACCAATGAAGACGGATAATAGAAGGTATGATAGTGACATATCATTCTTAGGAGCAACTTCGGCTTAGAAGCTTTTATTGTTGGATTAAAGCTTGCCCTGGGGGGATTCTATGAGCTTCACTGGGACCCTCTCATTTTATGTTTCACCGTCTTGTTTTACAGATAATTAATGAATCAGTCCTAGAAGTTTAGAATCGAAGCTGAAATATGGAATTAGGTTTCTTTAATTTTATTAAATTGATGCTGCTCTTATTTAAATACTTTAATGTCTTACTTATTATTAATTTTATAGTTCAAAATCTACAGACTTAGAATAAAGAAAAAAAGAAAGATATGTTTTACAATAATTATACTAGTTTATGAATTAATTTTTTTTTCTTCATAAAACTAAGCAGAAGATGTTCACGGTTGCTTTTCTTATCCCCTTCCCTCATTGTCATTCGATCGTTCAAAATTAAGAAATATATCATATAAGCCCTGCCAAGAATCGAACCAGGATCTCCTGCTATCCGGGCTGGTGTATTAAGCCATTACACCACAAGGACTAGCTAGATATCTCATTAAATTCCCTCTACACTAACGAGAGCCTAACNATATAAAGAAAGGGGAATTTAAAGGAGGATCAAATTGATAAATTGTTTATATTTCTGTGTTACTTTCAATGTTAAAACAAAATTTATAGACCATTATAGCTGAAAATTTAATATTTATAAGTTAATATTATAAAACATCTATATGAAAAGCACTTATTAAAAAGTTACAATGAAGGCCAAGTACCATCCCCTCTTTTCCCTCCATATTTGCACAGAGTCAGCTCGTATCATTTAAAACAATTAATGAGAGGGAATAGAATATAAAAAACTATCTGTCCCAGCCAGGAATCGAACCTGGATCTCCTGCTATCCGAGCCGGCGTGCTTATCCATTACACCACCAGGACGCGTTAGTTGTCTCATTCAACTCCCTCTACACTAGCAAGAGCCTAACCCACGAGAAAGGCGAGAACTTCGTCTTGTACCCGAAGGGAGCTGACATTGTCATACATATAGTCGACTCTCGTCATTTACTTTATTTAATTTTTTCTTTATAAATATTTTATTTGGTTGTGATTTTTTATCCCACGTAAATTTTAAACAATTAATGAGAGGGAATAGAATAAAAAAATCTACCTGTCCCAGCCAGGAATCGAACCTGGATCTCCTGCTATCCGAGCCGGTGTGTTAAGCCGGTGTGTTTTTTAAAAAATTCTATTCCCTCTCATTAATTGTTTAAAATTTACGAGGGATAAATAACCACAACCAAATAAAATATTTATATCATATAAGGACGAGCTTAGAAACCTTACTCTTAAACAAATATATACATCAAATACACATATATGACAACGATGTTTAATTCGTATAGTATGTTATGTGTGGCGGCTAATGCTGATTGCCGTTTTCTGCGGGGGAAATCTGCTGAAGCGAAGGGCGACACGATCCTACCACCCCTTAAGAAGCTCTCCCAGGGAGCCACAGTCAGGCTGAGGGGTTGCTGTCCCAGTGCAGGTCTGCAGGCTATCTCGAGGGGGGCCGGTAGTCTCCCGTGTGTAGAAAGTGAGCGTATATCCTGTAATTACTGAGTAAGAATACTAAATTTCTCCCTTACTTTATCCTATATCACAGCATGTAACGGGGATATTTCAATATTTAACCAACAACTTTCCCTTTCACTTGACACTGTATTTACGGGGAGTCCTTTTCAATTTCGGAAAATTACATTTTGTAGTAGAGTCTAGGTTTAATTAAAGACACTACCGTTACTTTATCGTCTTCAATTAGCGTCTGACAGATAAATTATACATTAATATCAATATTTTTTTAAATGTTTGTCACACAGGAGTGTAGTATTAAGTTTCAATATTGGAACTATCACATATTACTTTCATGTTTAAAAATACTTAAGAGACATTAAATCTTTTTAGAAAAAATTAAAATTCTAATTTTGTAGCTTATTCATTTTTTTTCTATACTAATAATAAATACTAATCATGGGAAAAAAATTGAGTTTTCATAGAGTGTTTCTTTTTCTCCGTATTCTGAAATAATTTTAGACATTTTCGTCATGATATCTGTAGACAGGTGTGTTGGTATGTCACCATTTTTGATACACTTATGGTCTACAAAGTCTTACGTATCAAATTACAATGTATCTTTCTTTAAATGTAATTTATTTATGTTTTTTTAAAAATTTGCTAACACAAGCATTGCAATGAATACTATTTCATTCAGAATTTTTGGTATTAAATAAATGCATATATTCCCCAAATATATGCGGTAGAATGTAACCGTAATACCAAGTTATAATTAAGACCTAACACTGTTTGAACGTGAGATTTACATTCTTAATGGTTAAGTAGGTTCAATATCTCAAACAATATGTTCTTAAATTTATTTTGTTGGTGAGCTATCTTGCGAAATATGTCGGGATTTCTATAATAATATCTATGAGATACAGTTTTCAAAGCAGCCCACAGTTTAAGTTGAAGCAGATTTAAAATAATCGTAAATAATTTTGACTGTTAAGGATCGGTTTGATTTGAAGATCGGTTTAGCAGTAAACATTTTAAGATAAATTAACAATGAGCTTTATCAGCACTGATTGTAAAATTATTGTAGCAGAATTGTTTCCAAATATAGCATTATTTGGGGCAATAGCTCAAAACATTTAAGAAACAAATAAGTCCATGTTGTATAGGATATAAAAAAAATATAAGATCATGGCATTAGAATGCTTTTCAAGTTCAACAGGGCAATTATTTCAGCTACCTTGTCCATAAGGTTATCTAAGTTGTCTAACCGCTAGCTACTGATTAATTTGATTAAATTACGCAAGGGTTGTGAAGCTGGAAGAGGAAGGTATCGCGTGGGCTGTGGGGTGTAGCCGGTGCCCTCACAACCGTTATGTTGACGACCTAATGGGACGGTCACGAACGCGCGATCAAACCACGCGGAATCGTACGGCGCGTGCGTACTCCAGGAGTAGGGCGTTGACACCACATCGGAAGACCTCAAAGGGAGGGACGAGGAAAAAAGGACTATTCAAGAATCTACGACAAGAGGGACACTGCAGGAATAGTCAGAATCCTGAGGAAGGAGAGAAACAGAAAGAGGGGGGAACAAAGTGCCTTGAAATTTAACGAATTAAATTTTTAACAAATTTTAACAGTTTATCCATTGAATATCCATCTTATTATTTATTTACTTATTTATACTTATGTTTATGCTGGTGGACAAGTATTATAGGCGGGCGTGCCAGTGGAAAGGCCCTACTTAGGAATGCAAGAGGCCTAGCAAGATGTCCAAAGCTCTTCCTGAACACTTCCCCATAGTTATGTGTATATCACAAGTTAGCGTGACCCTGGATGACCCCCAGATACGGGGCACGGCTTTCACCACAAACAGGGGGACTGATCTCTGCCACCCCAGCAGGGGACTTATCAGGGGGGATCAACTGCTTCTTTACAGTTTTTAAACTGATGCTAAGAAATTTTACTTTAGCGTATAAAACAATAATGTGAATGCAAGAATATATTTTTTAATATAGGTAATTTAACTGTATCATGAAAACTTTTTTTACTATCTTCAACAAAAGTTCACGAAACAGAAGCGTTTTTATTAAAGTCGAGGGAATACATCTCATGGGTCCACTCTATAATTAAATTTTATTATAGAAATTATCCTATCAAGGATTCTTCACACTTGCACACGTGACGAATGGTAATCCAAATGAGAAGAAGGCCAAACAAAATTATGAAATTAGCAAAAATATCATTTACAAAGAATATTTAAATTTTTAAGTAAGCCAGTAGCCCTTTACTTAGAAGGACTTAGAGAATCCTTTCTACTTCTCACAGACTCCGGCAAAGAGCTACTTCTATCCCTGAAATTCTGCTTCTAATTTTTTATGAATTCTATCTCTAAGATGATTTTAGTTGGGGTTCGGTCGAGGTAGATCCAAAAAAAACACAAATTAAAAAATGTATTTTTTTAATGAAGGATTATCTGCCAACGTTTCGGCTTACATTGTAAGCCATCTTCAGGGCTATCATGAAGATGAGAGAGGACGTCTTGTCCCTAGGTTCACATTTCCATGACTGGACATTATGGATTTGTTTTGAGTTATGAAATGGGAAGGTGAGTGGGGGTAGCAGGTACAAGGCAGG
>KZ808429.1:63307-76062 GCA_000696205.2 Oncopeltus fasciatus | reverse complement strand
GAGAGAGAGACTGTGAGAGAGAGAGAGAGAGAGAGAGAGAGAGAGAGAGAGAGAAAGGCGCCTCCGCTATTCAAATCTACTTCGTGATTATGACTTTCTAGCAGCTAGGACCGCTGAAGATGACGACCCAACTCTGAAAGTACGTCTATTGAAATATAATTATGTCTAAACAAACCTAATGAATTTTTCAGAAATTAAACCTCTGTAAAAGAAAAAAACAAATAAACAAAAAATAAAACAGCAATTCTTACACGTAAATTCATCATTATCTTTATATAGCAAACTTTGAACGCAGAAACTGAGAATCAATGTCATTAAATATGTCTAAAATTTCAATAAAATGCAATTTTTAAGAAAAATAATTAAGAATACTTTAGATATTGGTAAGGTTTAGTAATCATTAACACAATAGTTATTTTTAATATAAATTGGAATTGCTAATAAGCACTCATAGAGCACACGTTGAGTCAAACTAAATTAAATATTAAGCCTTTTCTATATAGGTTTTTATACTCACAGGCACACAAATGTACACAGATTTTTCAATAATGAATTAATATCAAGAATTTAAATTCTGCACACAACGTTATGTAGAAAAAATACTGTCACATAGCTCAAGCACATAAATGCTCGGTACAAGGTGGAATCGGACAAAAGGTTCAGAAAAAAAAATTTTACCTCAATTTAAACGTAAGTTTCCAGCAAAGGAACAGCTTTGCTTCTTAAATTACTTAACGCACTATCAAATACAACTTTATAATACTACTTTAAATTCTAATTTAACCCCAAAAGATTGATAAACAAACTCACCACAATCATTGTATAAGTTTAATTTCATAAACAGTCAAAACATAGCAAAGGATGCAGGAGAAGCTTTCATAGCTACTTGTCCCGGGTACCGAAAATTGTTTATAAAAATTGAGCTAGTTTTGAAAAAAAAGAAGTTAAGAGGTAGTATACAATAGCGGTTTTTAGGTCGGCCAAAGTAGGCATACAAAAAAAAAAAAATGGCCCCTCAGTATATGCTCTGGTCTGGGGTCCTAACTGTACACTCTAAAGAGGCATTGTCGTTGGGGCCCTGCGCATGTGTGTGTCGTGGTTTATGCCCAGCACACATTTCTCCAGGAGAGTTCTTATCACCAACAGCAAATTTCCACTCTTCTTAGAGTGGGGACAACACCCTCCCCTCGGGCTCTAGAGGCTGGGAGAAAAACTTATGATTGTGAATCAAAAGGGGAAAAAATTAGAATAAAAAAAGGGCTAAGAGAAAAAGCAAGACAATCTCCCAGGCCCGGGACATGCGAGAAGAAAGAAAACAGGACCATCGGAAGAAAAAGTAAAAGGAGTGTGATTCTGAGAACGGGGACATACAATGGCACAGTCAGCTGACAAAGATGTCAGTCCTCAAAAACATTGGATCAGCTGACCGCACACGTCAATCAGCTGTATATAGCTACCAATGTCTGCCCTATTTAAGTATTAAGTACACCCATGCTCATTGACTGGTAAATACAATTACAAATCCATTGCGTAAGGATAGCATTGTAATGTATGACAATCACGTGATTAGAGAATTAACGAACAACCATTAAATTCAATAAGTTTAGTGGTTGTAATAAATGGAAAAATGTAAGAAAGGGATGTTGAATGCTTTTAAAGTCAAATATGGTTTTAACATAAGAAGTATGACCCAGCCTATAATTCCTGTTCCCCGAGTGTCTGTGAATGAATTAACACAAATTTGAACTGTTTGCCTTCGACTGTTGAAGAGGTGTGTTAAGTCATGAGATACCCCCAAAGAGGTATAATTGAAGATTAGGACTATCGCAAAAAGTGAATCATTAGGGGTGTTCATAATCTTCGTCAATCGTGATGACCGCACTTTCTTAAGAATCTACTACTTCTATTTGCGTTCCATTGATAACCTTGAGTTAACATTGAGATTATAATACGGTAGATTCGCGGTTGGCTCCTCACATTATTATCATTATGATAAATATTTACTCCGAATTACGGAAAATGGAAAATATTATTTTGCCTCTATTGTTCACTCAGTCTTGTCTTCACCCAATATGTCTTGGTTACTCACTAAACTAACACCTAGCACAACATCAAGCTTGAAGGGGCGTTCACAAGACTGCTTTTCGACCTTCCATTTCGGATGGAACAACTCAAAAGCTTTCAGTCCCCAGAGTATCTTTAATGGCTTCTTTCACCACATTAAATGTTATAAGAAAGTACCTTTGGCTCATTGATACAAACTTGTGCAAGTCTATCTACAATAATATTGAGAGACATTAATTAATTAAACGAATTTATTGAATGTAGACAGCTGAGGGCGTTATCACGCCACGCGCTGGGACCTCACGATCGAGCTTTCTCTTTTGTCCGGGAAGTGAAGAATTAACTTATTATATCTTTTGAAGGAAGGGGCTAGAAGAAGAAGAAGAAGAAGGGACTCCCGTACCACCGTAGGTCTGGGGGCGGTTTCACCCTCGCGGAACTCTTCTAAAGGCTCTTTTTACGAGCCGTTTAATCCTGGCGTAATCGCTGCTGTGAGCGACGAGAAAGCACCCCACCTCAAGACAATGAGCGAGCCAGGTAGACGAAGGATAGCCCCTCTGTCGCCGGGATACGCTCAAATGAAGAGAATAGTTCGCAAAGTCAAATTCGCAATTGCAAATGATACTACACCACTATAATATTAAAGTATTATAGTAGTGTCCAATTCAACAATTCAGAAAAATGTAAAGAATTAAGTAATAGTCGTTTTCTATAACAACAATATTATTCAGAACTTTTCTAGTTATTCCAGTATGTTATTGTTTATAACTTACCCTAACAAGGATCACAACTAAAAGACCAGTAGTACTCACCTGAAAAAAAAAATTAATTATTAGAAATTATACATCATTAAATAATATTAAAATAATTGTATGGCGACAAGTAAAAATAAGTTGGACATAAAGTCTTGTAATCAGGTGATTGGTCTCTGTATAATAATAAATTATTTTCTCATGACTCTTAATTAGACCTGAAATAGGAAATGTTGACTAAACGGTTTGAGCCTCGCTAAAATTGAATATAAATATCATAGTTCAGAAGGAAAATTTTTGACTTTAGAGATTATTAATAGATTTTTTTTGTTGTGTTTCGGCCAAGGTAGATCCAAAAAATACAATTTAAAAAAGGTATTTTTTATTCACCTGCCAACGTTTCGACTTACATCGTAAGCCATCTTCAGAGCTATCATGAAGGCAAGAGGAGAGGTCGTGTCACCTGGAATTAATATTCATGACACTTTGATCCAGGTGACACCTGCCCTTTCGCCTTTATGATAGCCCTGAAGATGGCTTACGATGTAAGCCGAAACTTTAGCAGGCAATTAAATACACTTTTTTTTATTTGTATTTTTTTGGATCTACCTTGACCGAACTCCAACAAAAAACATCTACTAATAAATATCATAATTTTCCTCCGCTCGCAAAAAAAAAGTATGTTAATTGACCTGTTTTCAATCCCAAAAGAATTTTTTAATTCTAAATTTTTTCTGGTAATTATTGAGAGCTAAGAGCAGTGGATTAAGTGATTTTACACTTATTATTTAAAAATCGGATATTAAAATCTTAAAGCAATGAGAAACCAAAGTTTTTGTAAGAGAAACATATTATTTTCCCCTTATTTACATAAAGAAAACTAGCTGTTTTTATGCAGTCTTTATCAATCCACTAGTAGACAACCAATCGTAAAGACGAAAGAATCGTTTCACACTAAGAACTTAGGAGGCATCTAACGAAAACTTTCACGCAAAAATAAATAATATTTTCGGTAGGATAGAAAATACTTCATTAAACATAAGGATACAATCACATCAAAAACTCCTCTACTCATGGAAGCTAATGCATAGATATCAAAGATTGTGAAGTTTCAACATTAGCGAATAACTTCAACATTAAATATAGTCATACCTAACACCTCAGAAATTTATTACGACTCGAAATAATTCCTTTCAGGAATAATGCATTGTGGAGAAGGAGAAATAAGAAGAGATATTAAATCACTTCAATGGAATTCTTGCTCGAATGCAACAACTTGGAGATATCTCAATTTAGATCCTGGAGAGATAGTTTTTTGTTGTTTTTTTTTGTTTTTATTATAATAAAAGGTAATATAGATGAGCTATCTATTTGAAAAACCGCAAAGAATTGAATTGTGATCTAACACCAGAGTTCAGGCCTGATGAACAAAAACAATAAATAAAAAAAGAACACAACAGAGATGTGGTATGCGCACAGACACACAGACCGCTTTCAGGCTCTAGCAAAACACGCACACACACACGAGAGAGAAGAATGGAATCTGCGGTCGCCCCGCAAGGCCGACTCACGATGAGCAAGGCCGTGGACCTATGGGAAGAGGATTGGAGACGTGCACTCTGGGGTTGCAACCACGGACATTCAGGGAAATACACTTCAACAGGTGGGGTGTGGTTGGGATTTTTCTTTTCTCTCTCTTTTCCATGTATCTGTATCCCATGCGTTTGGGGAAGCATACATTTTGTTACAGATACATAGTGAATGTAAAATGTCAGGAGAACACAAGCATTAGGAGGGACAGTTTAAGTATATGCTAAGAAAACATGCATCAGCAAATTAAACTGACCAGTTCAGTGAATCGGATTTTATATTAAAAAAATTTACTAAAAGGCAGTTTTAATTTAAGCCAAAGTTTGAAAATTTTTGTGTGTAAGTAATCCTATGCGCATTTGTGTGAGCGCACTAACAAAATATGTTGAACAATAAAACAAATATTAACTCTTAAATATTCAAAAGCATTGTTTCTTATCAGCCCCGAAGAATGTCTGAAATTTTTCAAATAAATAAGTATGAATTGGTTTTGGATATATTCTGAAATCTGACGAATTTCTCTGCATTACACTTAACGTCAAATCTGAATGATTGAATTTCCTTTTAACTTTTTTCTAATAATTAAACCGAAAAATGTAACCTTTCCAATTTCGAAATATTCCAATGCTTTCAATTCTGTAAAAAAAAATGACCTATCTGTCAAACATTTCGAAAACATATAATCCATCCTTTTCAAAACTTGTAATGATATCAAAACATAGTCTAACTACAACAGGTAACGAAATAAAATAAAACTTACTAGAAGTTCTAACCAAAATTGTCTTCTTCTAAAAATAATATTTCATGTTCTAAATTTCGCTTGGAATTTAAGCCCAACTAAATTGATTATTAATCAAAACCATTTTCAGTAATACCAATAGTTCTTGTCTGGAAACTTAGGAATTGATTTCACCTTAGAAAGTAATAAATTCATGAGGACACTATCCAATGATTATTTTACTTAGCTTAATAACTCTTTCGGAAAATACACTCATTGATTCCATAAATTTATTTGTTACATAAAAATGTTTTTAATTTAATTTAAATATTTTCGTTACAATTATCTCAAATTAAATTTAACTGACTAATAAAGAAAGCTTTTATTAGAAATTAGATTTGAAATAAAATAACAGAAATAAGAAACTACACATTTACTACATTCTGTTATTGACATATTGTAATTTGATGACATTGAGAAATTACAATAGAAGAAATTAAATTATAAANAATATGGCTTATTATGAATATTGTGCAGACTAAAAATTCTGAAAACCATTATTTGTTTGGTTCTCTAAAACACTATTGAGCTCATTGAGTAAGTTCAAATAATACCATTCTTTACGAAAAACCGATCAAATCTAAACACTAAATAATATATCATAATTAACACTTATAAAATATACAAATAATAATAATTAAATAAGTATTGACCTAACAGTGATGATGACTAAAGATGATTTCAAATGGATTGATTATATATGTCTTTGAACTAAGTATGTACATAAGTATACGTATAATATATGAGTCACTAAGTAATGTACAAATGAATAAAAACGGAGTATCAGATTACTTATACATTGGTTTTTATTTATAATATGTTGGAATGACTCTGATTTAAGCACATTTCCTAGGAAGGCAAAAGAAAAAAGTGCTTTTTTTGTAAGAGGGTTGGAAGGGGCGGTAATTAAGAAGGGTGAATGGTTTAATCGAACCCAGTTTCTAAGGAACACCCCTTAAGAAGGACGCGAACAGATGATCCACCGCTGGAAGAAGATGAGGTAACTTTCAGGGCTGTTAAAGAGCTGTTAGAAACTGACGTAAGAAAGAACTAGGCCGAGCCACGTAATCAGGGTGGATTTTTTTTTTTTTTTTTTTTTTTTTTTTTTTTTCTTTAAGAGAGGAGTCCCTGAAGATAAATTTTTTTTGAGAGCGTTGTTTTTCTGAGACGGTGTCAATGGAAACCACATTCTGTTTCCTATATCGGGGAAATGTGTTTATTGCAACTGGCGCAAGTTGAAAAGCTTATAACTGATAATGGTAAAGTTCGGAATCCGGGAGAATGTATAAGTACTTTTAAATGTAGTCAGAATATTTCTATTGTATTCTATATACGGTGAAATTGAAGTGAACTCTGATGTACACCTCAAAACATGAACTTCATCCGGACTAATTCACCAATCATCAAGGACCTTTATCAAGGACTTCTAAAAATATTTTACTTATCTAATTGCATGAAACCTATGAATGGCCAAAAAGAGAACCTATGAATGGATGAAAGAGCCAATTGCTACACTAAACCTAATTCATAAATAGGAGAAATAAATATCTTCAGTAGAAAAATCCAAATGTGAAATTCAGGCCAAAAAATGTTTATCCAAGAATGAATGTGGCACTAGCTTCTCTACAAGATTAAGGAAGTGAAAATGAGTAAAAAAAAGCTGCAAAAATTGCCACAAGAGAAAATTCTAAATGTCTCAGTTTAAGGGTTGGAAGTTTCACAAAATATCCGAGTTCCGCTAATTGAGCGAGGGAAGGAATGAAGCCAGTGACGGGGTCGAGCAGTGAGACATAGAGTACCCGAACGAGGTCTAACCTTTCGTGTCCGCCCTCGATCAGCAGATAGCCGAAGCTTGCAGGCTCTCTTTCGCCACCCACCGCCGACCTCTCGCCACTGACCGCCAATCGTGCGCCAGCTGTAGCAGACTTGCGCAGACACCTACCAGCGCGACATATTTGAAGTTGCTCCCGACCTCTGGTCCCGCGCAGATCTTTTCGGGTTCAAAAGACCTCGTGGAACCCGTACCTGGAATATCTCTTTATTAACGACCAAGTAAATTGGATCTTCGGTTTCTATTGAAGACTCCTTGCCACTTATCAGTCATCATCATCATTCTCTCATATAGTAGACCGCTCGGCGTCAGGCCTAGTTCACAGATCTCTTGGTTACTCTAAATTGAAATGTAGAGACAATCGGCCATCAAAACAAGCCATAAGAATCTGCATCAATCTCCTACTTCCCATCCTTGAGTGGCCATGGCGTAAATAACTATTTATCGCCATCAGCTTGCCGAATACCGTATTTATCCCTCCCTACTGTATTTCTTAAACAGCTACCTGTTTTTGATGTCCCCATGAAACTTATAACAAATCTTTTTTGAAACTTTTTTTCCTTTGTCCTTTTTATTGCCCTCTCTTGCAACAGGCCTCTTTCCCTTTGTACCTTCCGCCTTTTACCTCCTTCCCCCACTTTTCTACCTCCCACGAGTGTAAAAGGAAAATTTATACCTCAGTCATGGAAATGTGAACTTAGGGACAGGACGTCCTCTCTCATCTTCATGATAGGTAGATGTGGAAAATTACTGCTTTAATGTTATTCAATATTTTCTTTGTCAATAAGTTGTTTACATGTTTTTTTCTTTTTCAAATTGTTTTTTTCAAAATATTTTTTAAATACATAGCTTTCTACATGCATACTCTTGATATCACATTATATTATTGCAATTCTCTATTATATTCATTTCAATTATGATTGTTTTTTCATGACATTGTATTTCTACAGCCCTGAAGATGGCTTGCAATGTAAGCCGAAACGTTGGCAGATAATCCTTTATTAAAAAATACCTTTTTTTGAATTTGTGTTTTTTGGATCTACCTTGACCGAACCCCAACTAAAATCATCTAAGGACTTATAACAAAACTTTCAGTATACAATACTATACTACTATGTATGGATTAGGAACCAGCAAGATTACATGTTAAAGTTGTTTTGTAATCCTTTCAATTGTGCGGTCTACTTGGCGAATTTTGATATACTTAATTATATTTTAAACAGGGAAATTATCCAATATTAAATTTCAGGACAACACTTAGTACTGAATTTCAGAATGCCAACTAACGCTATTATCTCGGAACTGATCAAGTTATGTCACTGTTATCTTGAACGAGATACCGATCACTAACTTGCACTGTCGACTTCCCAACAAATATCCATTTCTCCAATATGAGATTATTGGTCTGCTATCACTAATATCACGCAAACGTTCATTAGCGATTATTAATTATTTTTCACAACAGAAAACAGTCCTCTAGGGAATCTATAAAATATATGGAAATAACTTAATTAAACTGGTACATTAAGCTACTTTTTACATTAAAAAGTGATATGATTACAAAAAAATGAAAATGTATTACAAAACAATGCAAGGGCCTGTTGTAAATAATATGTCTTTTAAGACATTTTTTATATTATTTAACATTGTAATACATAGATATTTTAACATGTATTAAAAAGGCAGGTATATTAATTGTATAGCTAGCTATTTACCTGTATCTTTTCTTCGATATTGATAAAACTATTTCACAAACCTTGGTGCAAAGCAGCACAGAAAAAAAACCCCAAATCTGGAAGTTGAACGACTCTTCGAGTCCTTGAGCGGTTTCCTAACGAACATAATATTCCCGGCCCAAATGTTAGTTGAGCTTCATACTCGGCGAGAAAAAGTCACGCTCGGACTCTGGCGAAAGAGCGAAGAGCAGATGGCACGGACGGGCATGACAGGCGCGACTGAAGAGTCTGAAGGCATCGCTCAGTGACTCTTCCCGCGCCTCGTCAGCAGTACCCGGACGAGCGCTCGGAGGAATCAAAACAAGAAACCTCCCCGGCCCCAAAACAATCAGACAGCCTTGGGCGACAACAACAATGTCGTTCTTATAAATGGCCGCCCCGTATCTGAGATACAATGGAGAGTAAGTGAAACATTCACCATCTCTTATCCTGCGACGGAGAACAACACGGAGCCATTCATCGCTGTCCGGATCACTGTCCTAGAGCTGCCTTTTTCACAGGCGTGCGAACAGTGAACAGGCGATGTGAATGACTTCAGAGCCCATGTTGCGAATTATGGGGAAACAAAGTCTGCTTGTATTTACATAAAGGCAGTGTAGTCAGTAAACAATAACTATTTCCTAACTTTAAATGGGCTAATGTTTGTTATTCTATAAAAACTAGAAAATCAAATGAGAAAAACAATCAAAGATAACTTTTAAATTGCCTTTGTTCGCAATTGTTACAGCTAGCTACAGTTTGAAATGTACTTATAATTTGAATGTAAGCAGATCCCTATATATTCATTAAATATTGATTCCTTAAATTATTAACACGAATAAGCCTCGTATGGACAATTTCGGTTATTTGCCACAAGTTTTCTTCGAATTACAACAGTTATATATGAAAAATGGGCTAATTAAGAAGGTTTTCAAACATAGTCACTGTTTAGGAACTGTGACTATAGTATAGTAAAATCCGAATTAGCTAAGTAAAGTATAGAACATACATAACTAGTCTGTATTTTATGGTATTGAGTATATTCTTCACAGAAAAAAAAAATATATATATAGACCTGGCACATGAATTTTACAAACACAAGTTACACAAAAGAACACATGTCAATGATTAGGAAAAAGATATTGTGAAAGAGCTCTTCACGATTCTGATATCGTACTCCACGAATTTACATCTTCCAGGGCTAATTAGATCAGGGGTTGGAGGGGACACGACTTTCCATAGGTGCGCCCTTCCAATACCTACTACGAAATTTGTGCAGTCGAATTTTGTACAATCCTTAATTTTGTAAGAATCTTACGCTCTTTTATAGTAGGTCCTGCGCTTGTAAATTACTATAATAACAGGAGCTATTATATCATTAGGTAGAGAATCTGCATATAATCCACTTCAACTAAAAAGTTCGCCAAGCAATAGCTACGAATACCTTTCCCATGACAGCTGGTTGATGAAGAAGTTAAGACTAATAAGACATGAGGTAAGTTCGCTAAGGAGGCCTTTAGAGCAAGGAAGAATGTTGAGGTTCGTTCTCTTTACTTTAACATACTCATAATTACCCCTGCTTCAAAGAAGTTTTAGAAAATTACGTTTTATTCCCAATATGTTGAAGAAAGTTCAATTTGACTTATTCTAAACACCCTTACCCCGTTCAAATTCAGTCAAGTAGTCAAGCAATCTTTGCAAAAAGAAGCTTAAAAACAATAATTATTTACATATTTTCCTCTCAGTCATGGAAATGTAAACTTAGGGACAGGACGTCCCCTCTCGTCTTCATGATAGCCCTGAAGATGGCTTACGATGTAAAAAATAGAGGTTATTTAACATATAAGTGTTCAATGATCTGACCCTCTACCAGTTTACGTACAAATTAGAACTACTAGTTTAGCAGTGAATTCATTTGTAAAATATTATTGAACTAAATCCTAAATAGTATTAGTATCTAAATAGTATTTTTATTTCTAGTGACTTTTTATTTGACATATTTAACATATTGAGACATTGACGTAAACTTGAATTTAATAATCTCCATTTTTATAAGTAAAAAAAAAATTTATTCATTTAACGCTACATACCATTATATATAAAGTTATGTAGCGTCTAAATTACAAACTGATAGAATGTTATAAACATATAGAATCCGAGAGCATTAAGAACAACATGGAAAGACACATCATAGAATTCTACATCGGATAAGCAGACGACATATATCTGCACACTATCACCATGACCTAACATCAAACATCCAAGAAAATAAGCTATCACGACATCAAAATTACAAGAAGAGATGGTTGACTGACCTAAGGAATGAACCGTTTGCCATTAGCTACCGACACCACCGTACACGCGACTTCATATCTCCCCAGACAATATTAACTCTCAGCACTCAGACACGTGATACGCCGACCGAAAACCATACCATTAAAACCCATCAACTATCACTGAGAAATTCTCATTATATAGCTTTAACCGCTATAGTAGAACACTACTACGGAAATTCAACAATAAATGCATAAAAACGCAATGGAATACCCATAGGACTAAAAACCGGCAACACGCTGAAACAAAACCAACACATAGACAACAAAAAGACTGAACTGTGGTTTATATGGAATTTATATACAGACATGGAGACTTACATAAAACAAACTCCGATGATGGTAGACCCCAGCCGAATACGCTCGCCACTAGGACGCGAAAGACAGCCTACGAAGACGGATTCCTATAGAAGCATTATAATGGACTTTTTTTATCTGTTACTCCAATAAGTAGCTTCGACTCCTTCATTTTGATCCATTAGATCTGGCTCAGTTCTGAAGTAACAAGATTTATTAGAAGTAATTAATCGCTAACGGTACTTCCTAAGGTAATTTAAATAGTTCATCCAGCTCCCCCTTTCAAAAGTAGAGCGGCGACAGCACCCATAAGTCAGGCTGCAGACATTAGCAAGGACAAGTTCTCATTGTCTTCTGATTGTGAAATATTGTCTGAAATCTTGTTGGAATACAGTTGACAACGCCATCTGAATATGTAATCAGCAATACTCTACCATCTTATAAATGTATTGCTAAAGTGGGATCCCATGTATTATATATTCTTTGTGCATTTGCACTAGAAACGGGAAAAGAATAAGTTCAAGAGACTGTCGTTTAAGTGCTCTTGTACTTACTATTCCACTGGCATACTTATCTAATCTCACTTACTTTCTTCTTAGTGTCGACCCACTTATTTTAAATATATTCTTTCTCCTTTGTCCTCAACTTTTGAGCATGTCCCATTAAATGGTTCATTAACTCCTGTAATAATTCGACTATAGAGAATGCACATATTTTATAAATAAATTGATATACTAAACAAGAATAAAGTACCAAATTTCAATTTGATGTGTAAGTATTTATTAATTATAAACTTTTCAATCAGAAAAAAATTGAATTATTTAAATTTTAAAGTATTGTTTCAATTTATATGGATCAATAAAATATTGGCTATGACATACCTAATTTAGGAAAAAATTACTTCAAAATTCTGGTTAAATTAATAATTTTAAATGTATAGCAGAGAATTTATAGAAATTTATCTACTAAAATAAAACCGAGAGTTAAACTTTAACCTGTCTTGGATTTATATGTTTTAAGAGTAAAACATAAACATACAATGATTCAATCAGCCCACCATATTTTAATAAAATCTATTAGTATTTTATAACATCCAATAATACTTTAATAGAATAATTGGAATTAAAGCGCTTTTGAGTTTAGAATTACAATTTTTCCTGATAATGAGTCAATAATCAAAGAAATGACACATATTTTTCGACTAGATTTTAGAAATTTTGATTATTTGATTAAATTAATACTTAAGAATTTTATGGTTATCCCTTTATAAATTTTGCGTTAAAATACAATCTCATATCTTTACCTTGACTATTAATAAAATATTCTCCCTCAGGCCTATGCGTATACAGATTTTCACCTAAACATTTGAACTACACTAATAAATAAATAATTATA
>KZ808429.1:32441-42984 GCA_000696205.2 Oncopeltus fasciatus | reverse complement strand
AATTTGCAAATAAAATGATGAAATTAAAGTTTTCAGCGATTACATGGCTGGCACACGAATTCATTCATTAGTCCCACCTTTCAAAATAACTTATATTTAAAGTCCAGGAACTACTCTTCAGTAATTCAAGCCTCCACAAGCTTGAATGTCAAGCCTAATTTACTTTTTCATTGTACTCCTATTGTTAGATCATTTCCAGCCTAATAATGAGCTCAGTGATTTCGAGTCCTGACACACGGTATCTAGAGAACAAAGAAGTCATTTTAAACTTTTGAATCATCGTTGCATTCGGACCAGCTGATATATACTCCATGAATATTCAAGAAAGAAACCGTGCTCTGTCTTGTTTACTTTTTCAATAACTCGTATCTGATGTCATTGGCGCCATTGAATTTGAAGCTTAAACGAAACCCGGCTTTGTTTGAAGTTGATAACGTACGTACGCCCGCGCAAAACAATGATATCGCCGCTTTCATTAGCTTGCCTTTTTGATGCCATCTTGCAATGAATTACTGCGAGTTATTAATCAAAATGTCTTCTACCTTCTAAAGAAGGCATTATTTTGAGAATTTTTACATAAACCCATAGGATGATGGCCTTGATATGTATCGTCTCTTATATCTGTTTGAAAATCATTGATACACTGTACAAAGCACGTTAAGCGGAAGATGCGAAAACTAATAGCACAAAGAAATTGAGTCCGACACACAGGATCTTTTCTGTGTAGAGAAATTTTCTTTAAAATACTAGTTCTTCATGAAAATTAAATGTATGGCACAATAAATAGGGACTGCAGTTAGTTAATGGCAGAAGGTAATAATTTTTCACAATCTTTAGTGCAAGAGAACAGAATAAAAATCTAACTGTCCCAGCCAGGACTCGAACTTGGATCTCCTGCTATCCGGGCCGGTGGGTTTTCCATTTATGCTACCGAGACAAGTCTGATAAGTTGTTATTAAGAACTAGTATTTTAAATAAAATTTATGCTCATAGTGGTATTGGATAAGTGTGATTTAAAGTCCAGGAACTACTCTTCAGTAATTCAAGCCTCCACAAGCTTGAATGTCAACCCTAATTTACTTTTTAATTGATATTAACTTATCAGACTTAGGTAGCATAAATGGAAAACGCACCGGCCCGGATAGCAGGAGATCCAGGTTCGAGTCCTGGCTGGGACAGTTAGATTTTTTATTCTATTCCCTAGCACTTGTAAAATTTACGTACGATAAAATACCACAAAAATAAAAAATTGTAAATAATTTTTGTGTCTTTCGCGAAATAGCTAACACTAAAGAGCTTGATGAAAATACTTGCATCTACAGAGATTTGGATGAGGTGTGCTTCGCTGATTCTGCATCTCATTGTTACCCCAAGTTCTGGACTCAGGCGCTAATGATAGCTGCGAGGACAGCCTTTGACAGGACTTGTCAGGAGCCTCTGGGGAAAGGAAGAGAGTCGTCATCGGAGGGCGATGAGCGAGGCGTGTGTGAACGCCACCAGGCCACTCGACAAAGGAGACACTCCGAATCACGTCCGTACATCCTCCACGCCCCGTCCTGACGTCTCATTGCATAATAAACACAGCCGTCCGGCGGGCTCTGTATGTACCGCCGATTTGTTCTAGGAGACGGCTGGGAGGATTTCTGATCGCCTCGAAGGAAACCACGGGCCGGTTATGTAGCGACCACCACATATCTGTCTTTAACTCGACAATGGACAGACATATGTGCAGGCAGTCTGAATAGTCCCTTGCAAATCGCTCGCTCCGCCATTACTCAACAATGCCGGCCTTCCGAGTAACGGCTCCGAGATAAGGGTCTGTCACTCAGGAGCTGCTACTCCTTTCTGGCCTAGTGTACTACATTCCACGTGCTCGCAGCCAAATCCCAAGATAGCCGAACGCTCCATCTACTGCAGGTAGGGGTGAAAAAAAAATTACATTCGAAGTTTAAAGCGAGAATAGAATGTTGTGCAACAGTTTTATTTATATATTTCGGCATATTTTTAAAGGCTTTTCTCGCTCTTTCAAATGCTGTTTAATAAAATGGGCCTTTAAATATAAGAATATTCATCAATACATAAGGATTTTAAACGAACACCTCACTAAATTTTCGATAATATTACATAAAAAATTAGAATGGGTTAGACGTAATAAGGGATAATTCAAACAACACAATTTAGGCATAACTAAAATTCAGACTGTAACATTTTGAAGATTAATAGACATAAGCAATTAATTAGACAAGAGGAGAATAGGGCACGAGTCAGATAAGAGAGAATTGAAGTAAGTGAGGAACTTATGTATGGTATACATAATAATGTCAACACCTGAGATTCACAGTGCTCACCGATGAAGTATGAATAATTAAGGATAAATGAAAGGAGCAACTAAAAATGGTTTCTGCTTGAAAAGGAATGAAACAACTCTAGCCTGAACAGAGGTCACTAAGCAGTCAGTGTGAGTTATAATATATAATACATAAGTAATTAAGAGTTTTTATAAAGTAAAACAAATGTATAACAGAAATTAATTAACAAAATAAATAATGTAATACTCTAGTACATTTCCAAGTATGTAAATGGTTTTCCTAACATTATAAATATTCCTTGTCATTATAACTTACCACTACCCTCTCGCTTGCATAAAGTTCACGATAATAAATTTAAATGTTAAGTAAATTTAGTTTTTTTTTTTAATATGAAAACTAAATATCGTGAAATTCAGTAACAATTATTATTTATCATAATAATAAGCACAATGTTTATTAGATAAATTTGTTTGAAAAGGTAAATCATGAGGTTAGAAGCCAACTTTTACACAAACAGTGAGTCTGTTTGAGTATTTCTGAAGATTGCTTAAATTTTACTTTCCCCCCTAAATATCAGACCAATCCCCCTCCGCATAGCTGACATTCTTAAATAATAAAAAATATTCATAGGGTCGTAGTTAAAAAATAGTGACCACATAAACAAAGGTTAGGTTATTGTCGTTTCACTAGGTTCCATCAATCAAGTTATAGAGGGAAAAACTAAGATCAAAGAACTAAAATCAAAATAATTTTATTACAATTACTTTTTTTTTAAATTTGAATTGATTTGCAGTACATTTGCTTATACCATGTTTTCCAGATAGGATAGCTTATAAATTATAAATTGGTGCTTATGATTTGGATGAGACGGATTGGCTGAAAACAATATTTCCACCAGACCTGGGCAAACAGACAAAAGGTGAGTTCATTACGCACCACTGTCACCATATGCTACCAGGGTTTCTTACAATGCATTCCACATGCTTTTCAGTATCCAGCTAATATACAGTGTGAGCGGAGCAGAAGATAGGACTTCGACTATCACCTGCTTCCTGCCCAGATGGCAACATCTTTCTTCCATCTCGTTTGGGTGCCGCGGCAAGCAGGTACACTTCCAACACAAACCCAAGCTATCCAAATTTTACAGCAGAACTCAAAACTCTCTGAGATACAAATTACTGAGCCAAATGCACTCTTAATAAGTGCGATTACTTTCGATAAGGGTCTTGAAAGAAGAGTTTGTTCCTCAGAAATAAAGTAGAGTGAATTTCCTCTACCGAAAAAAATAACGGTCAATCAAATTATGTAGATCATTCAGAAACTAACTAAATTTTTAACGAAAGTGTGCTATTAGTCAAAATAAAATGATATAATTAAGAAATTTGACTGTTCAACCTTATCCGACCCCCCCTCCAAAAAAAAAAATCTACTACTTATATTTAGTACTTTTTATCTTGCAAGCAGCGGAGAAAGAAATATCACTATTTCCAGCTGAGAGTTGGGCCTTTTTATTTTCCTTCATTAGATGCTAAATATCATTCGAAATAAGTGTTATGTTTCTTCTTTTTTTTTTTTAAATATCACATAAATGTTAGAAAATGGCATTGTTATATTTATATATTAGTTATATAATGTTTCTCCTGTGAACAAACAATAAGGAGTATTTTGAAGAATTACTGGGCACGTATGACGATTTACTGAAAGAAGCTCAAATAAAGAAGTTGGTTATTCTGTTTTATGAAAGAAGAGGAGGGGGTATTTGTTTAATTCTCGAATAAAATTCTTATTAAGCGTAACAATATTCTAGCATATAAAAAAACTTATTTTATTAAGTGTCATATAATATTTTTAACTGTAGAATGTCATTATCCCTGACACTAATCCCAACAAAAATATTAATGATTTTCAGTCAGACCTATCCTTTCCCTTTCACCCAGTTTCAGACGATAAGAAACTCTTCTAAGATGACGCCCAAATCCAAATAATTTTTTTTTTTTTTTTTTTTTTTTACAAATAATTATACGCAGGAGATGGTTAAACCAAGCATATTTCCCGTGTTTCATTAAAGATGGGCACAAGTACAAGTAAATGACTTATTTTTTCTTTATGTAAGCCCGAGAAAGAAATGAGTGTAAAGGTAAAATAAGTATTTTGAAATTTGCGAATTGTGATTGCTACTGGAAGGCGTACCAACACATAAGCATAAGCACATTTAAAGTTTGAAAAAAACAAAACAAAAAAAAAAAAACCCAAAATTTTACTTATTCCCCTATATATTTGGGATAAATGATGAATAATTTTTTATTCTTTTTTTTTTTTTTTAATCGCGCTCATTACTAATATCCTGATTTCCAGAAACTTTCAAAGTTTATTTATATTTTTATTTTTTTTTATCCGTACGGAAGGCAAAGGGAGAATTGTATTAATTTTCAGAGACCATTAAAAGAACTAGACAATACAACCTCGTTCATTTTCACGTCTCATTCACGAAGGATACAACTCCTTGTCTAATGCCGCTCATTTATACATTTGTCATTGTAATATTGCATGCAAACATGGGATCAATAAAGAAATGGCATAAATGATTAGAACAAAGAAAGCGATTTCCGTGGATTACAGGAGGGAGACAAGTTGTCTGAGCCATCCGTATAAAACCAACAAGCAATTAAGAGTTCCATTGATAAAGTAACAATAGAATCAATAATATCATGGAGTATGAGCAAACAAAAGCATTAATACTTCTATTAAGAGTCAAATGGCTTGTTTCATATTTTATTTATGGCATTTATTTTTATATGAAATCTTTACTGCCGTACAAAATATAAAAATTCCTTTCCTTAGAGGATGCATAACTAAACACATTCTTCTGTTTGAAAAAAAAAAAAAAAAAAGTGGGCATAATAATAAACATCTAATTAATGAAGTAGCAACTGTTTACTTTTAATTATGAATTTTAAATATAAACAAAAAAGTAACATTTATTTTACTAAAAAAAACCATTTATATTTTTGTTAAACTGAAGGTAAAAAGACCGGAAGTAATATTCGTCACGCAACAGTCGCGTAAGCAAAGCAGATTTCCTATGCTTCATTAAACGTGGACGTAAATAATAGTAAACGACTGATTTTATCAAATAAGGCCGAGGGCGACGCGAGTGTACATGTGGCATAAGTTAGACTGATTCGAGGCACGCCAGTAGGAGTAAGAGCGGGAATTCCTAATTCTTTGGTTTAAATAATTTGTAAATATGTTATTTGAGAAGCTGTAACATGAAACAAACATTAGAAAATATACTTTATATCTAGATTATACTATTTATCTATAATTTTTTCCCCAAAAAAGCAAAAATTTTTAAATAATTTAAAGCCACAATCGATTTATCTGACTTCAGCTTTTAAAGAACTCTTTAGGAAATATGTGGAAAAAACTCTATAAGAGCACAATTTGTTTTTGTACTTAGAAAAGAAGGGGAATCGCTCAGACCTTCCAGTTACATTCATAATTATAGGAATTATTAATCATTTTTTGTAGAAATGTTTGGTTACATTAACATTAGAGAATTATATTTGCTATCTACAATTTTGTTTTATTTATTTTATGACTTTAAGTTATATTTCAAGTGCAACAATTACTGTCAACAAATCAAGGATATAAATGCAAATTTTGCTTGCTTAGGTGTGCAACCAAAGAGACAGAAAAAATAAATAGAATTTTCTGTTTCAGCAGATCAGTACTTCTTATTTTCCCTCACAATAGTAGCCCTACCTTTATTTACCGTTTGTAACGTAAATATACATATAAAACTTACACGGATATATATAGAGTGAAATAGGCGTAACATATGATTGGGTATGATAAGTGTAATTTAAGCTTGTAGGAAGGGCTTTACCTCCTGAACGAGAAATACCTGTCGAAGAGGGAACAGATCTTGATGGAAGCGAACATGGCCGAAGACTGGAGGACGGAGCGAGTCCACGGCCATTGATCGAAGGACGAGTGACTGAGTCCAGCCGTCGTCAAGGGGGACGACCATCGCCTTCCCTCACAATAGGAACTCAATCACATTACGACGGGAGGAGAAACTACGAAGCCGTGGGCAATCGAAAACAGTTAAGGCCTTAACTCCAGAGCCACATCCTCAAGACAATGAATACAAAAGTAGGAGTAGGAGGAAAATTTATCAAATAAATAATACAAAATACATATCTTAATCATCAACAATTAAACTGATAAGAAATATTCGCTGCCCATATATTGACCATTGGACAGGTGAATGGTAACGCAACCCATTACGTTCGCACGGCTCGTGAAAAAGTAACCCAATTGGAAATTATATCTATTTGGAATATAGGATCTCTTCGAAAGCTTAATGGTAATGGGAGGTAATGATATAAAAATATTCTAAAAAATAGATTAAACTAAAAGTGTTAATTCGAAAATTTCGATTTACAATAATACAAATGTTTTTAACACAATAAAATATAGTAGTGGAAAAATCGTGTTTATGGCCTGTAACTTTTTTTGCCAAGTCACTGACAAGTATTTTGTATTTATTAAAAAAATGAATAAAAGATAACCAAAAAAAAAAGAAAAAAAAAGACGTTTGGTGTTTAGAATGATTGCTGTGGTACTGCTGATAAAGTTAAATATAATATAACTGTATGAAAAAAAAATACAAATTGATAAATCAAAATTAATGATTTCCAGCAGAGGTAAAGAAAGTAATTAATTTATTTAAAAATATTGATAATAGGATTTGTTTCCTAATCAACGGCTTTAGATTACTTTGACTACTTGTATAATATCCCTAATTCTTATATCAATAAAATAAAAGAATTGAGAATTTTCTCTCATATAGTGTTTCTTGACTCCGTCTAAAGAGCAGGTTTGACGACAAAAAAAAAAAATTATGATAGATGAATTGTAAAAATATATGCTATATTTTTTTTTCATTACATTCAGCCTTCATTTCATTGTGTAAGGTTTTCGTTCATTACATTTTTTTTTTTTCACATAATACCTAATCGTAACAATTTTGAAAGCAAATCACGCTATTGTTCCATATAAATTACTATGTATTTATCTATATTTATACAATTGTGATCAAGCAGGTTTCATTCACTTGTAAGTCAAAATATATTTACTTTTCATTTTGAAGTTAAAAATAAACCTTTTTTTTTTTTTGTTAAATTACTGTAATTTGATTAGATTTTTTTAATTGTTGAATATTACGGGGAGAGTTTATAAATAAGAGTCATGCACAACTACCGTATCGAAATACATGGGCACAAACAACAAAACATTTGCTGACAAAACATGACGCAAAGCCACCGGCGCCCCATGATGAAACATAGTCAAAGGGTCCAAGGCGAAGTTAAAGTTGACCATGGTATTTCAAGATGGAGAATAAAGAGGTTCACACCTAGTCAAGGGGGGGATAAATCTTGACAAACTACAGTTCAACTACCATACACACTTGTCAATGATACGGCTATCGGCGCCTGGCTCACCTTCGGGAATGTTCAAGAAAACAGGAGAGTTTACGCAGACTCACGCAACCATAGATATTTTGCCTAGCTTGTTGTACATATAGCTTATGTAAGAAAACACAAGCCCTGCTGAAATGTATTTATCAGAGAACAGTTTTTTGTAATATAAACAAATAACAGATGAATGAGAATAATTAACTACGTACAGTTGTGGAAAACATCAATTCCCAGGTATATAAAATATAATATTTCAGTTCAATATTAATATAACACGAATTATAGTTATATATATAGAAAATGAAGCGCTCGCAGCTGCGATATATAGTAATCAAGAACAAGTGGGATAGAGAGTGCAGTGCACACATAAAAAGAAAAAAAATCACAAGTTGCAAAATTTTCGGGGATCTTAAGCCCTTCGTCGGTATCTCTCTTCACTTCCCACCGACGAAGGGCGAGAGATCCCCAAAAATTTTTTTACTTGTGATGATTTTTTCTTTATTGTGTGTGCACTCTCTATACCACCTGTTCTTGATTGCTACATATCGCAGCCGCGAGTGTTTCATTTTCTGCATATATATGTGTGTGTTCAGCAGTTTTCGTGTAATGCTCTGTTTTGGGTTGCAGAGAGCTTCGAGACCCACCTGCTCCGTATGCTGCACCACGTGAACACCACGATTGAGCGGAACGAGCTCCGCCTGCAGGAGAAGGAGAAGCGGGAGATCACCGAGCTCGAGTGGAAGCAAGTGGCACTCGTCTGCGACCGCCTCCTGCTCTGCCTGTTCGTCGTGGCCACCGTCATCACGACCACCGTCATCCTCTGCGGCTCCCCCTACGGACCCCTCAGCGAGACTCCGGTCGCGGCCAACGCGACCTGAGGTCCCCATAGGGTCTGCGAGAGGTGGTGCAGCCCCTAGCCTCAGGCCTAAACACCGACGAGACCACGAGATTTACTTGAGAGATGGGCATTTGCTTAAGGGTTGATGGCCCTTTCACTAAACTAGATATTTCATATAATATCAAACTTTTTTCTGTTCATACTTAAACAATTCCTATAAATTAAAATAAACAAGCTATTTCCGTTCGATACCATAGCACAAATTTGCAACCTTATTCACTTCATAGTTGGCCGTTTTATATTTCAGCTACTCTACGATTAAACATGTTGGGTTTTGTGCTCGTATCAGATGCACTTGCTTCTCTCAATGGGCTTCTTTCCTTTCTAGCTTAAATACAATTTTAAAGCCATAAATATTAAAACCATAAATTGTTTTACCCTTTTCCTATGGGAAATATCGTTGGGTGTACTTTTCGTGTGTTTTTTCTTATTTTATTTCATCGCACCATCAGCTGAAATAAACATGCAATATGGTAAACATAATAAATAAAATAAAAAATTATTAAAAAATTTTTTNTTTTTTTTTTTTTTTTTTTTTTTTTTTTTTTTTTTTTTTTTTTTTTTTTTTTTTGGAGACCCTCAACTCAAGTCACAAATCTTTCTAAGCCATGTCGTTATAATGTTTATTTTGTCTGAAATTATTATTTTTGTATTTACAATCAATATAAAATAAAACATTTTATTTGAGCTATTAAATTAAAGCAATAGAATAAAATACAAGAAAATATTAAATAGGTAAGTTAACTTCCTCACATGAGTTAGACAAAACTTAAACCAAATTTCCAAAGCACTGTTATTATGTGGATAAGCCATTTTCTTAACACTAAAAACATCTAAATTTAAGAAAAAATAGTAAGAACAAAAATATATTCTATATCCTTATTCTAATTTTAGAATAAAGTAAAAATAAAATTTAAGCAAAAGACAAAATTAAAATTTTCTCTAAAAAATACTGATGAACGTCTACATGTAATAACAGGATAATGAATGAATTGACATTTAACAAAAATAATGAAACCCTAAGGAAATATGAGGAGAACATTTTTCCTCTGAGTTTAAATGATTGCTTTATTTTTGTGTACTTTATCATCTAAAGTTAGCTATTGGCAGAACTGAATTCTGCACCATTGATAAAACAGTGAAAAATGAGAAAAAATAAATAAAAATTCATATTAAATTATAGCTGTTTTTTTATTTTACTCTTACGTCAACTGATATTACGCTTGATGATGTAGTTTGGGTTTAAATAACACAACATTACTAAATCTATGTTTAGGCAAAATAAGGGAAAAGTAGTAATTAATTACCTTCTGATCCTGAACTTGTTCCCAGATCCGAACACCATGATGGAACTGAACATGCTGAACTGTGATCGATCAAGAGTCTACCCCCCGCACATACTGTCGCGTACCCGAGGTGTGTACCCGCGGAGGTTCGGCGGTGGACTGGCGAGAGGGAGCCATCCCCACCCCGACTTTCTTCTGCCCCCCGAAGGACGGGGCAGCGCTACAGGGGCATACTCCTCGGCAGAGTATCACCGCTAGGCACAGGATTCAAATCCGGCCCAATTTCTATTACGTAAAAAGCGATTGGTTAGCTGAAGGAAAAGAACAAAGTTAGCCCAGTATCATGGATGTTTAGAAGAGGATGGCTCCTTCCTCTATGAACCAAAGTGGCTAAACGGATGTGGAAAACAATACTTATTAATCTAAGATGATTTTAGTTGGGGTTCGGTCAAGGTAGATCCAAAAAACACAAATTTAAAAAATGTATTTTTAATAAAGGATTATCTGCCAACGTTTCGGCTTACATTGTAAGCCATCTTCAGGGCTATCATGAAGATGAGAGAG
>KZ808429.1:19944-32130 GCA_000696205.2 Oncopeltus fasciatus | reverse complement strand
GTCCAACCAATCGATAAGAGGGTCCAACCAATCGATAAGAGGATCCAGCCAATCAGCGAGCAGGAAAACAGGATCAACCAATGGGAAGACAGGCTTCGCCCAAGGACCGGGCAGCGCCGGGTATAAATACCCCTGGATTTGAAGACAGCTCTCAATCTCTATTCAGCCCTGAAGAAGCCATCACAGGATGTGCGAAAGCTCGGCAACCATCAAAAACTTTACACGGTCCAACCCGGAAAAAACTTTACAAAATCTCAGTTTTTAGTCTTTTTATTGTTATTTTTGATTTAATCATAAAGTACGTAGGATAGGATTATTTATGGAATAACACATCGGACAAATGTTTTTGTTACACAGCCCATGAAACAATTTAATTACTGCATGAGACAATTCCAGGTCGTGTACTCACTCGTTTCGGTGATCAGAATTTGCCACCTAGATTGTGTGGGCCTAGATCTAACACTATTAGATTTATTTTTATGGGGTATTTTGAAAACACAGGTCTATGTCATCAAGCCCACACACACAAACACCCGTGTCTTTAACGGTGCATCAACAAAATTCAGCCACATTAATGTGAAATTGTCAAGGACAACTTCCAAAAACGAGTGCGAAACTTGCAAAGCCGTGGAGGCCATTTGCCCGTTGAGTTATTCCATAAATAACCCTATCCTATGGACTTTGTGATTAAATAATAAAAAAACACAATAAAAATACTAAAAACTGTGTTTTCTTTTAAATTTAAATCTTGCGTTAATTTCGGGACATCCATTATTAATGAAATAGTATTCAAATTATATAATTTCAGCTTTTTTCCTGAGGGTAGCGGCGGAAGTATAGTATAAGAGTCAAGTTTTCGATTTGTGATTTTCAACGGAACGGTGTTTTTTTTAATCTCTCATCTCATCAAAACCTCGTTGGAGACATTGGTACATCAGTCTTACCGTGAAGAGCGCATCTTTTGAATTGTCAACGTAATTTGAAGTTTTATTGTTTTGAGGGGATTGGATGCCAGTTGCTTGTTTATAATAGTACTGTACAGATCATGACTGGTGTGGTTTGATATAATTTTGAAGAGACAAAAATAAATTTCAAAGATATTGAGAAAGCTCCTCACAAGAGTTCACCTAAATTCTTTTAGACATCTTCTGACAGCAATGTTAAGAGCAATGCAAAGGAAAAGGAAAAACCAGTCAAGCAGGAATTGCACACATTAAGCAATCTCCCATTTTTCATTAAATATGTACATGGATAAGAGTAAATGACTAGTAAAAATGGTAAATCGTAACATTAATAATGTATTTTCTTTACTTGACCAATTTCTATACAGTAGCAATGAAAAAATTCTGAATGGGGGAGGGGGGTAGGGTTCTTATCAAACCTTAACTTTTAAAAACCATCTGACACGTTTGTACTCATTTCGCCTCAATACCTGTGGGTTGGTGTTTGAGTGGGTATACCACTCTTTTGTAAACACGCGACAGGTCGCACCGTTAGACGGACCACAAAGAAATTCTAAATATAAACGCATTTGGTACAGTAAAGAGCTGTGTTACTTCTGAGCTAAATATGAGAGAAATAGGGGGCACAATCTCAATACATAGATTAGTCAAAGTTAATATTTTGTTTTTTTCATAATATTTGCATTGTAATAATAATATAATATTATAGCTAAAATCTTAAAGAGGCAATAGTGAGTGAGAGTTACTTAAATAGGGGCGCACATAAAAATATAAATATAAATATTTCAAGTGACAATGACCTCAGCAGTCGACGCGTAAAAAAGAATTATTGTTTTGGTAGTATAAATTATAATCATAATGAGGGCGTAATAATCTAAGGGTTGATCGCCCCTAAACCCGATCCTACCTACCTAATCATAATAATAATAGAGATACATTACATACTAATCGTTATGATGAAGGTGGTGATATTGGTAAGGCGGATGATAGTGATAATGCCAATGGGAACCATTGTTTTTGTAGTATTAATAATAAGATAAGTGGAAAAGAAAACTACAAACGAACGAGATAAAGAATGAAAAGGAGGGAATTGAGTCTAGGATTACAAGAGGCGTCCGAACATTTGAAAGTATGCAGAGAAGTGGAACAGGAATTAAAGCGAGGCGCAGAGTTCCAGAAAGAGTATGACTCTTAACCATAGAAGAACGGTCAAAGGATTCGGGTGGTTTTGTCAATGGAGAAGACTATGATTTAGAAGGAGTAAAAAGAATAAAACGTGAAGTAAAATAGAAGTCTGTCCAGTGCTGTAGTATTGGTCTCTGGCTGCTGACAGCACTTTCCTCAATGTTCTACATGAGGTTGCATGAGATGGTAAATAAATAAATAATAAACCAAATGATAAATAAATCCTGGTAATTTGCTTGTCACAAGATGTCAAGGTCGAAGAGAATCAGGCTATTTTTGCGTCCAGTGAATCCCATGTAAATAAAATCCTTATCTAATTGCATTATCATACTCTGACTTCTCTTAAGAATCAATCCCTATGCTAGGTGAAATGAAATTCGATAACTACCAGAAAAATAATGACTAGACCGAAAGAACAGCTAATCAAAATACCTATATATCATAATTTAATAAACATTACTAAATATTTGAAATGTTCTCTACAAAGATGAATTATTGCCTGAAGAAAGTGTGTTAAAAAGATACATTTTTGTATTTTATAAAAATGTATGGGAAATGAAAGTCTTGTCAACAGAAGTTTGGGAGAAACCTAATTTGCTAAAGTGAATAACTTGATTTCCTTCGCGTTGATTTGTCAATTACTATCACTTGTTTTGAGAGCTCTTAATTACTACCGACAAAGGCAAACGAGTTGAAGGCGCATTCGTTTTATTAAAAGACCTTCTCTGTCAATTATTCCATGATGGAGTCAATAAATAATAATAAATTTTTTAGTGTTATATAGTAACTCATAAAATATGAGAATACAGTTATAATGAAGTTTAACACTTTTTTTTATGTTATATGCGTGTTTAAAAGATACTTTGGGAGTTAAAATAAGATTTCTTTCTTAAAATATATCTGATGGACGGATTCGTTTTCAGTTGCAATCGGATGAGGGTGTGGAAGAAGAGTGTAAAAGGAGAATAATCATTATTATTAGTCTGATGAAAAAAAAAATGATTTGCCTTAATAAATGGAAAATTTAACCTTCTAAAGGTTATGTTTTACAATATTTTTCTTAAAACTTGATATGTTTAACAGGATAAATCCTGTAACTCAGCCCGATAAAATGAGAAAACCCTTCCTCCTTGTCTCAAAGTGGTTTCATGTGAGTAATACTAAAATAAATTACAATAAAATAAAATAAAATTAAANAAGAGACAATAGTTAGTGAGAGTTACTTAAATAGGGGCGCACATAAAAATATAAATATAAATATTTCAAGTGACAATGACCTCAGCAGTCGACGCGTAAAAAAAAAAAAAATGTATTCAATTATCTTCTGTCAAGTGTGAGAATTTACTTTTAAATTTGTATAGTAATTATATATTATTGTCATTATTTTCAATTTAATAAAAGCAGGGAATACTAACTCCAGAAAGATAAAAATTTAGCTATAAAGGAATTTTTACTTCTTCTGAAAAACAGATCAGTTACTGTTACAGTAAAGTTAACTTGCAAACAATCTATAGCTTTCAAGATGGAGATATTTAAAAAGGAGTTTCAATAATTTTATGTATTTGCGGATATATCCTAAATTTTCACAAAATCCAAGCCATGCTTCTCAGAAAAGACACAAATCTGACTCTATTATCCCGCCTGAAGCGAGTCATAAAAGTACTTTGTGGAGAACACATGTTAAGGAAGTACGTATTTATTCACGGATCACGGTAGAAAAGGTGTGTGGCCAGCACAGCGTTCTGGCCACCTGATTCTACCCCATTCAATGAGGAATGATACTCAATTAGCGCCGGTGGTTCCGGGTGTTGTTGAACAATATTTCACCAGTTCACCACAAACAGAAGCACAGAAAGATTTTTAAAAAACCAACTGCGCACTGTGAATTTTAAACCTAAGACTCTATTAGATAAGAATAAAAACAGATACCTCAAACGACGAAGTACGGAATTTAGGTTGTAAACTATTCGCAAAAGTCTTAAATTAGAATGAAAAAATACGGCTTGTTTTCGACTCATTGCCAACTCTATGGTATCTCATATTTAGCGCTTCTGGCTTGGATGCAAAGTAATAATTACCTCATAGTCTGTTTACCTTTCCTTGCTAAAAGCAAGAATCTAGAAGTAGGCATTCATCCTTTAAATTTATATTAAACTTCACTCCTTTAGATGCCATAGACTAAAACAATGCTCGAAACCGCCTAGCTTAATTCTATAATAGCTATTTATGCACGCACACACAAATGCATATATACTGAAAATACCTGTATTAAGTATATTTTTGCTAATAAATCAAGTGTTTATAAAACGCAGTCATAATAAAAGAAGAAAAAAACATTGTAATCGTATACAAATTTCTTTTTAAAAAAAACCACGTACTTTTGTTAGTTTTTTTATTATAAATATTATAAAATTATTAGATACAAATTTAAGCCATAAAGGTATTAAAAAAAGGTATTTTTAATAGAAAAATATAATTAAACTTATTTTGAAACCCGTTATGAATGGAATATTTTACAAAGATCATGTGAAAAAGGCAGTATACATACATTGTCTATAACATAGAAATTCCAAAGCTTCTTTCTTCTGGAAACTTTGAAGCAGAAGAAACAGCTGATGCATTAAGAAGCTGTGTATGCCAAGCTTGGATGGGTACTCTCAAACCTGAGGAGGGAGGGAGTTGGAAAGACCGAAGTGGAACAGGAGACACAAGGCCGGTGACGAAAATGTCACCACACCACGGGAAGCAAGATGCGGTTTGCCGAAATCACAGAGGAAGGGGGTTAGGAAACGGACCCCCGACGAGAAATGCAACAGTGCGGTTTTCGGTACGAATTTGTAGGAAAAACAAACGCAAAAGGAAAAATAAGCAAATGTCTTCAAGAAGATATCTTGTGGGAAATGTGGTCGTTCAAACACTACGCCATTAATGTTTAAGTAATCGTTTTTCATATTGTACACATGTCACGGTCCTCAATGAATCCTTTGCTGGAAACCTATAAAAATGTACACCCAATTTCATAATTGCCTAAGATCTAAACTAATTTAAGGTGTGCCGTTCAGTGCTGCGGGTTCAAACCCCGCCCTTGGGCAAGCTTTTATTGACAAATAAAAGCTTGACCTTAGCCATAGATGTTTACAATGGTTGCCAAACCCCTAAATAGCCCCTCCTTTCATGACCATAAGTGGCTGAAAGTGAGGCTAACACTTTAAATAAAAAACTAATTTAAATAATAAAATATTTTTTTTCTTCATTATTTATATATACTACATTGCAACATTTAATGTATAGTAAATTTACATCAATATATATTATTATGTATGCTCTCAATATTTAAAAACTATTACAAGTAAGAAAACCCTCTAAACAATGACATACCTGTGTTTTAGGCGGTCTATTGTGTAGCAGTATAGTGTTGTTTTTACAATATAAACATCTTTATTCCTAATTTTAATGCAAAAGACTTATATACTTGTAGTGAGAAAAAAGTTTATCAACTCTTTCAACTTATTACATTCTTATACTATATTGTATAGAAAACCACAACTAATTTTATAATAGAACTAATCATTTATTAGATATTTCTGTATAAGAAAAAAAAAGTATTGATAACTACATCAAATAATGGCATGTAAAGTATGCCAAATAAAACTAATATATAAATAATAAGGTTGAATTAAATAGGCAAAAAAGTGTACATGAGTTTGTAACTCTTTTTGTAGTTAGTTAGTAATTCAGAGGCATTTTTTGTTTTATGCATATGATTGTGAAATATTCATTTGGAAGATGAAGCATAATAGTAAGTGCAGTAACTGTAATCAATCTCTGTGATCGCTCACTCGCTGGGACATGGGAACGTAGTTATTTGTGAGTGGGGTATTTCTGTAAGAGAGTTCGCATTCACGAAACCATTCTGGCCTTCGCCCGACGTCTGATGAAGACCAGATGGAGCCGTTTAGACTTCCCAGACTGGCGCTACATTCGGCCTAAATAAAGACCGGCTGAATTAGCGTTTACAGGGGGGGGGGGGAGGGTCTGATTTGTGGTTGGCCCACGTTTGGACCAGGGTATGGTTCTTCAGGCCCAGGAGATGAGGACGGGAAAACAATGAGCACTGAGGACGTCTTCGCAAATATACGGACAGGGAAATTTGGCAATGTGATAGGAGTGAAGAGTCATTTTTCTTCATTTTCGATCTAAACAGATCAATAACAAATACAAAATGGGAAAGATATAAAAGCATACAAGTAGAACATAAAGGAAAATACTCAATGCAGCTTAAGGATAAATAATAGATAATATAATAATAAACGCTTCCTTTACGTCCCCGCTTGCGTGCAGTTGCCGGCGAAAAAATGAGCATAACTATTGTTTACTCACTCTAGCCGTAGAGTGATCAGTGATCAGGTTCAGTGATTTTTAATGTCGGATATATGATAATGAAATGTTAAAATTACCAGATGATCGTAAAATGGTTAAATTTTGAAATAAAGAGCAATACATTTATATGTATTACATTTATACATGAGGTTTGAGTGTATTACATTTATCTACCTTAAGTTTTCAAAGAAGTTAAATCTCCGCAAAGAAGATATTTTGGTCAAATGGAGAGTTTTTTTTAAATAATTTTTTTGTTATTGTCATAGACATATTCATATTAATGTTAAGATGGGTGTAGACTTATGCAACAAAACATACCAAAATGCTTATTATGCCATCTTGCTGAAGAACTTTGACGATTTCCTTCACTCCCATTTTCTTTTGACATCTTTCTGTTTTATTCGCATTCAGGAGCTGTTTCCCAAATGAAACAAAGCGCTACAAAAAAGGACTTTGATCTGTTAATAGTAGCCGTTTAACTTCTCGATATTTTCATTTGATTTAACTGCGGATAAGGTGTACATCTTGAAGGCATTATTTCATCTGACGTATATATCTTGCGTAAACAATATATCTTTTGTGCATTAAAAAAATAAATAAATAAATCTACAAATATTTTTTGAGGTGAAACGTACTTCGCAACAGTTTTCTGATTGAAAATGCAAGGAGGAACGGAAAATTTGTTACTACAGCATAGACAAAAACAAGGTAAAACGCGCCAAGTTTACACACAGCCTTTGCATGACTTCACATATACGTGTGTGCAGAATATTTCCCAACAGCCAATTCTAGAGTAAATTTAACTATGTTTTAGCAATTTTCGAAAGAACGCATTCTATTGAGATTTTCTATTGATATTTTCTCTCATTCAACCCACTGAATAACAATATATAGATAGCCACAACTATATATAGAGCAGCGCGAATCTATAAATCCTCTACAGACCACAATTTTCAGCTATTGTAATGAAAATCCTTTTTAAATACAAAAAACAGAAGGATAAGTTAATTTTTGGGTGAAATAAGCCGAATAAGAGGAGATTATCTGTATTGTTAAGTCCGAATAAAAAACGATTTTTTCGCTAAAGAAGACGAAATATATAGTTTAGTGCAATGAAGCAACACATGTTTTTTATTGATAAAATATATATTTTGTAAAAGTGGGAAAACTACAGTACAAATATTCATGAAATTTCAATTAGGAATTAGCTTATATTAAGCAGCTCCGTAATTTCTTACAATTTCAGTACTATTTTCCAAATTTTAGAAAAATCTTATCGTGTGTGTGTGTGCGCCGTACAAATGAATTTATTTTAATATATTTATAGGTTTCAACCCTATTCTAAACATAGATGGCATTGGACAGGCTTTTACTTTTACATGAATGCATGTCAAATTAAGGAATTTGAGCAAGCAGCACCAGGATTTCGAGATATAAAGAGATCACTTCAGGCATCGCTAGGATTATCATTGGTACTAACATGATACATTTTATAAGCTCGTAACAAACTGTTTTAGCACATATATATAAAAGGAGGGTAGTTTGTTTTTGATTGACTACTGGAACAAGGGGCAACAATGAAGAAGTGCACGCATACAGAGTGGCTGTTCTACCCTTGATGATCTAATTCAGGCGGGGGAGGGATGGCTGACGGGCGGAATGCAGCGTCATGCAGAACAAGGCCGGCATAGTGAGGTGTAGGTTCGCGAATCCTGGGGCATCTGCACACACAAGGCGCGCTCCTCTCTCGTGGAGAATTTGAGCACCGTTCACCCGACCGCAGGAGGAATCCTGTCATCACAGCTGTTCTCTTCGCTCTACATTCAGGGAGCAGAGCCTACCAGAATCCAATGCAAATGAGGCCTATGAGTAACATACATAGCATAATGAAGTGAAGGTATTCGAACCATCAATACTCTACATCCTTGGAATCCCCATACAGTCAATGTGCCGATCTTACAAGGCAATGGGTTGCCCTCAAGATGCAAATTTACAATTTTTGTCTTTTTATTCACCCTTTAAAGTTATTTTTAAATATTATTAAAAATATGAAGTAGTAACGATTTAGGGAAGAAAAAAAACAACAATATTTTGAGAAAACCACACATTTATACGAAGAATTATGACTTTTCTAAAATGTGCAAAATTTGCACCGTTTTTACTTCCCCGGCTGCCAAAAACAGAGGGTAAAATGGTAACACGCAGGGGATGCGTATTCTAACCAGATTACTCATGGTTCATTATTGATGGAAAAAAGTGAGTGAATTACTAAATTCATTTACAAGCTGGGAGGACACTGAACGTAGGGAGCAGGGCCACTATACTTTAATCTAGACTGAGAAGGAACAGAGGGGAGAAAGTACTCAGGTATCGTAGTTACATTCGTAAATATCTTCCTAAAACCTCTTCTTATAAATTCTTTAGAAGGAAATCGTTTAAATTCACCTGTAGGTTTCCATTGTTTTTGCAAAACGTGGGACTAGACAAGGACTACTCCTGAGCGAGTAAGAATGCTATTTATTAAAAAGTAAATATATTAATATTGTTTAATTATGTTACACCTTTTTTCAGAAAACTGTAATAGGACATATGCTTAAAAAATTAAATTTTAGAGATGTTATATTTTATAAACGTTTTAATCCTTCGTATGATGAAAACTTGTATACATTATTTTTCATTTTTGGCAAAGTGATATGTCAAGGTGAGGGGTTTGAGAACTTTGTTAGAAACGATGGCTAAAATAAAAACTTTTTTCTTACCAAATTAGTTTTGAATTCTTCAACTACCTAGACAGAATTCTTAATAATCCTCTCTTCATAAAACTTGGCGGTGAACAAATTTATTTCGAAAATATAAATAATAATTCAAAATTTTTCTGGTGAAAAAGAAGTACAAAGGTACTTGTGGANTTTTTTTTAAATTTAAAATATAATTAATCAGTATTGTAATAACTGAAATTTACTATCAGCTCAAACAAGGAAATGTATATATAAAAAAATAAAAATTACAAGGTGGCAAGCGATCATTTTATTATTAGATTATTGAAATGAAGTAAGTGTCATATAACTCACATGATTAAAATAAAGCCTTACGCTTCACAGAGGCCTAAGGTGAACACGCTCGTAAAGAAAGAGTTATTCTCGACTTAAGGCACACTAGAGAAGATGTGTGATCAGTACATCGATCAGGCTATACGGCTTCGTCAATCAATAGAGACAGTTAAATAAAATATTTGGAATTCGCTGGGTAATTGCATACAGATGTATAGAAAGAAAGAAAATCTAACTGTGTACTGTGATCATTCAGCCTTAAGCCATACGCTCAAGGGCCCAGTGCTGCAATCACTAGACCATCCATAATTTCCTTTTCAAGTTATATAAACAGAAATTCTGTTAGCAATCAGGTATATATTACTTCAGGGAAAGGAAAGGGAAAAAAAAGAAACAGTTAAAGAATTCCTCTTCTCCGGGGTGTGTGTGTGTGTGTGCTTTTAATTAATAAATTGCTGCTTCGAGTGTAGAATTCCAAAATTAAATCCTCGGTAAATTTTATAGAAGGCGATTTATTAAATTCACATGTAGGCTCTGCCAAGTAAGTTAAATTATTTATTGTTTAGTTTCAGTTATTGTGAAATAAGAAGATAATTAACAAGAAGTAATTTCTAATATGTAACACGCATGTGTCGTACAAAAGATATTATGTTTTTGGCTTTCTTAGATGTTTTTTCTCGTTAACACAGGATTAGAAATCACTTCAAATAATTCAAAAACGGTCCCGCTAATACTTAACGTGAATAGTTTAAAGATATTGTTTTTCCAAACTGTCCCATCATATGATAAAAACAGAGTTATCGAGCAGCAAGTCAATTGCCAATAATTCAAATTTCTGTTAAAATAAGTAATTACTCTAAATATTTTAAGCAGCACATTTCATTAAAATAAATGGAGTAAAATAATTATTAAAACGGATATGATGGATATTGGTGGAATGGTAACGGAAATACAAGTCTTCCATTCCATTTCCCTAAGAATAATATTCTACTTCTTCAAATCACATTAAAACGTCCACGAAGTGAGGATATATTCCCAGTACATATCTTGCTAAGAAGTACATATTATACAAAGAGGTATAAAAGTGGGAAAAGGAAAATAAAATAGCAATGTTACTGTAAGTAGTTCTCTGTAATCCACGAGATTGTAATTCCACTAGTATAATTATTTTAATGAATTATACATATACTGGCTCTACCAGTCGACCTTGCAAGATTTCAGCCCATGAACTACTAAGATAATCTATTTTTGTATCTTAGCCGTTTGCCCCCTACTATAAATAGTAGTATTATGTAGTATATAATATTAAAATATATAACTTTGTTATATTAGTTATTTGAAAAATAATCATGTAATTTTACAGCTTGATTTTAACAAGAAAGCCGATAACAATTAAATACTTTTAAATGACCTTGTTCAACCAATCACAATGATTTTCTATGGTTCTCGATTCTTCGAGACTGATGTGTCATCTTTCGTCATCCACATAATGACAGAATGTTTTTCCTAGCTGCTGAACGTTGGCGTTATTCCTAAATTACAGCTGATTTTTTTCTCTCTGCATTATGCCGCTTCCTTTTCATAGACCAAAGGGCCTTTGTGGTGCCACATACTGAGAGAGGTTGCTTCCGTCATTTCGCCGTTATGGAATCCTCTCCTCTGCCCGGGAAAATAACTGAGGGGGAGGAAAAAGGGGGAAAAAAAATACTAGTTTATACCATCGGCAGGCATTCGTTCAGCTTTCGTGCGGGTGGAAGGCCGAGGGCCGGTGGGTGTCCAGAAAGATCTGGTCCTTTCCCTGGGCCCCCCCACTGTGGCCAGCCACGGCAATGCTTGCTTCTTACGGACAGCAGAGCAGGTAACGAATGATGCTTCCCGCTCGGGGGAGGAAGACAATCCCACAGCGATGAGTTACCGATGGAAGCAGCTGAAGCTGATTTTCATGAGTCCATCAGTCGATACAGGAGTATCATTTATTTTAACTCAATGCTCTCAAACTAATACTCTTTCCTCCTTTTTTTATTTCTTTTTTTTTTAATTTAAAAATAATTTAAAACGATTAAAGCTCGGTGGGATCGGAGGCAAAGAAAAGTTAGTAAGTAAATTGAGATGCAACTGGTTGTTATTGATAAAATTTGTATACAATATTTTTCATTTATTTTTCATGGGATACCAGGGTGAGGGGTTCGAGAACTTTGTTAGAAACGTTGGCTAAAATAAAAACTATTTTCGTACCAAATAAATAAAAAATAAATTTTAAATTCTTCAACTACCTAGACAGAATTCTTAATAATCCTCTCTTCATAAAACTTGACGGCGAACAAATTTATTTCGAAAAAATAAATAATAGTTCAGGAATTGTTCTAGTGAAAAGAAGTAAAAAAGTACTTGAGGAAGATTTTATGTGTTAGAAAACACATAATGTTAGAAATTAAAAAATTAAGTTCAGCTGTCCTCAAATTATATTATGTTTATTTATTTACATGTATTCGAGTTTAAATCGTATATAATTGTACATACATACAATATCAGTTACCCGGCTGAGGTTGGACAAAAGAGAGGCGAAGGGCAAGGCGCTCAAACTTTCTGTATAAATTTATATTATACAT
>KZ808428.1:185373-202492 GCA_000696205.2 Oncopeltus fasciatus | reverse complement strand
ATATGTATATAAAGTCTTATTTGAAAATAACTTATAAATAATTTTTTATTTATCAGGTATCGGTGGTAGGTATTGGAGGCAGATGTAATAGAGAGGGAAGAATTGAGGAGCTAACCGAACTCTTCTACAAGGAATAGGAAGCAGTTGGAAAGGTAGCGTCTCGTATCTCGATGTTCAGCTGCCGTAAATCTCTTTGGAAGAGACCTCTATGCCGCCTTACAAATGAGCCAACTCCCTGGCGACCTTATAACGGCTCCCTTTATGACCCCCTTTGGAAATTCAAGTTGGGCTTCAGTTGCCCGGAGAATATCAATATTTAAATTTGATGGATTCTGCTCCCTGGGAATTAATTGATGTCTTCCTCTCAGCTCACACCTATCCTGTAATTTTTAAATGATGTTATGCACCGTTTGAGCAGTTATATTATTTTCTCTATTTAACAAACTTAATTGAGATTGAAGACCTTTTTTTTTTCTGGTAATAGGCCTCGTGAAGGAATTGCTTCTTTGGTTGTACATCTGGTTGCCCTCTTTCTTATCGTTCATCAATATAACATTTAAAGTACTAAGGTTGCTTTTGTTTTCACTCAAAAGGGGCCAATAAAAAGGACAAAGGAAAAAATGAAGGGTATTATTGGGAATAAGTAGCTATGGAACTGGGAAAAATGTTTGACAGGTTTATTGAGAAGGAGGGCTAATGGTTTTATTTAGACTGTTGAAAATGTTTGAATAAGTTGAAGAAATTTGTTCTATGTCCGTTCCTCATTATTAAAGTGTTTCTCAGAAATCGAATGAAGAAATAAGCTCAATCGGACTGAAGCTGTGAAAACTAAACAGATTACTTGTGTTTCATTAAATATTTACTTACATGAGAGTGAATTAGCAATACAAATCTAATGAAGGCAATTAAGGAGAATGTCGCTGAAAACGGAGGGGAGAGAGAATTGGAGCTCAACCTTCAAAGTTCATTTCTAAATAGCTTCCTTATTGAAAACGTTTTTAGAACATTGATCTATTATTAATTGAAAATTTAAATGNATCATGTGATGGCTGGCTTCTTCAGGGCTGAATAGAGAATCTTATAAATATCAACAACTTGACACGGTCCAAACCGGAAGAAGAACGGTAAATACATCTGACGACCGTTGAAGCCTACGTAAACAAATGTCAATAAGGGTTTTCTTTTATTGTATATTTGGGCATCTGAGATTAAGTGTTCCATATATTCTTATTTATAATCCACTTGAATGAAGCATCTGAAATGAGGTTAGTTTTCGCTATTCTAGCATCCCTGACTTTCAATGTCAAAGTATTTCTCTCTAATACTCATTAGCGTTTATTTTTGAAAGAGTAGTTTTCGCATTAGAAAGAGGATGTGCAGAGCCTTTGGAGGACGAAGTGAAATCTTCTCCACCATCCACTGCGACGGAGGAAAGTACTCCGAGAGATACCGTTTTCTAATTTAATTAAAATCCTAATATTTCCAGGGGTTGGGGGGAGGGGTGAGGATGAGAGCGTGGCGCTGTCTGTCGGTTCGCACGGGTAGTTGGGAGACGGTAAAAGCCGTAATGACAATAATAATTGACGGGCTGCAGGCCTGTAAAAGGGGCTGCCGGATAAGGCTTTCTCCACGGAGATGTGCCTCAGTCAGCTGTGCGAGAGAGATGTGTGTTAGTGCGTTAGGGTTAAGTGGCCTCCAAGCGCCATTCACAGCTGTTGTGAGATTCCCTGAGGAATGCGGGGATCTTCCTTCTTACAGCAGCCTGTAGTCTTCAACTCTTGTCTTCGCTGTGATAACCGTTCTTCGGATACATATTTAGTGTCATCTGTGTAGGTACTCACGTTCTTGCCTACACACACACCTCGAAGAGATCTAAATCACTCTGCCTTAATCCCAAAAGCTGTGTGGTCGGATCTGATCTCAACCGCCACCTTATTCTGATCTCTGTAGGGTGTATTCCTCTCGTAGATAAGTTGTTACCTTTAGACTGACGGACTTCACCGATTCCAGGCCTTCTACCTTTTTCTCAAAGCCAGCACGACGCCTGGAGGATCACACTTACCTCCCGTGCTACAAAACAGCCATCACGACTGTTGTACACCTTACTGAGGGAAATTTGATACTAATAGTTCAGAAAAATGAAAGACAGGAAGGGGAGAGAGGGAGGTGACGTATCCACACGCACAGATATATACATACACACTATATTTTTTTTTCACTGGAAGTTTTGTGCCTGAAGCCATCATTAAGGCCTAGGTGAAGAATGAGCCTGTTGTCTCAGCAATGCCCCAGCGTCTACACCTCAGTTTCATTCCTCATGGCCCTAATTCAGTATTTGACTTCATATATCAGATGAGATCGTCCAATCGGGGCAGACATCTGCTACTCCTGGAAGTTACTGTACAGTTGCTCCTTACCTATCACCCGATCAAGGCGTATAGCCCTAGAGCTTATACTGAAAATTAAATGTACGCCCAAACACAAAGGAAGCATCATACCTTCTATTATCCGTCTTCGTTGGTTTCTGCAAATCATCTTCTGTTGGCGAGCGCTTTCGGTCATTGTCCATCTTTGTGGCCGAATACATACGTTCACTGCCACTGTCTGTATTCAACTGCCTTGAGATGCATGAATATGATAGTTCTATATTTATTGGTAGTGATAATAACCCTTTAGATTATTTACAAAGAAAGCAGTTATTCGCTGGAATATAGATATAACCACAACGACATCACCAATAACAATTACAACTTATTGATTGTTAAAAACAGACACACACACACACATATATATATTTATTTATATATTTAAGTATTTTAAACCTAGAAGAGTGAAAATATCTTCATCTTTGTCTATTTTTCGTTTTAAACCTGCTTGAACAAATTGGAACGCACTCAAGAACTACTGGATTAATATACAACTGAACGTCTCAAAACTTCTTTTTTGGATACTGATTTAAATACTGTACTTAGTATGTAACTGCTGACAGTACTTCATTCTAATGACAATTGGTTTTATTGGGGAATTATGGACGTTTGAAAAGTTTCATGAAGAAAGTTGAAGAAAGGAAAATCTTAATTGAACCGTAGAGGTCTCTCATGTCTGGTTGTGGGTTCGATTCCCGACATGGACAGATTTTTATTGCGAATACCGAGCTATGGTTTTAGAATGGTGTATTTATCTCAAGTTGCCCCTCCCTCCACTACCACAAACTGTTTCAACCTAGAAAAAAAAGAAAAGAAAAATATTTTCCATTACTGGACTCTCGTCTGAATGATTCCTGGTCTCTGAGGATGAGGCATTGAGTCTCGAAAGCGCTGAGAATTGATTGAGAACTTTTACCGAGCAAAGTTTAGTAGTTTTTTATTCCATATAGCTGTGAAGCTTCGCCCCAATCTCAAAAAAAAAAAAAAAAAGTTGGCAGATAATTTTAAAAATATACATTAAAAAAACCCATTTTTTTGTATGTTTTTTGGATCTACCCCAACAAAAAACATCGAATAATAGTATTTATTCAATGTGAGATGTGTAGCGAATGCCCCTGATCGTTGGTGACCGATTCCTTGCTTATACAAACTTGACGTACGAACAGAAGACTGCACCAAACATGCATATCTGGCGTAGAAGATGGCAACAGCAGTGTGAACTAAATACATTTCCCATGTTTCGCTAAAGATGGGCGTAGATATGTGATCCACTTTATCTTACAACTCTGATGGGATAACGAGAGAGAAATTACGCTTGCTAAGGCCGGCTTCGAACCTATCCTCCCATTCCCCTGATTTAGCTAATCAGAGAACTTTCCACAAGTCTCACTACCAAATTTGTCTTTTGTTACTTTGAAACCAAAAGCTGCCGTTATATAATATTCTCCAAGTTATATAGTATTCTCCTTAAATATCATAGTCATTATTCATTTTTTGTATCTGTTATGTATATCTTTTTTTTTCTGAGAACTAACACTAGAGAATGATGTACATATTAAAGATTTTCAATTTAACTATTCACCCATATCCCCCTTTCCCTTATTTAGGACAACCCGCTTTATTTAAACCGTCAATTAACTCATCAGATAGTTTTCGGTCAAATGGTCGTATACGGAACGTTTCTTCAAAATGAACACACACACACACACACACACACTGACTTATATTTCGTTCAGAAATATCTACCAATATTTAAGAAAAAAAAAGTTATTTTCGAAAAGTGAGATTTAGTTCGAGAATTAGTTCTTCTAAATGTATTCAGAAGCACTTATTATTCTAGCATATGTCTATTGTTTACTTACAAGGCGCATTCCTCCCTTTACTTGTTTTCTATTAGGATTAATTGCCATAAGGTATGTTTCAGATTATGGTGATTGTTGTGCGGTGTTTACATGGAGTGTTTGTCTTTACGTATGGATATCATGAAAATCTAGACCTTGGAACTGTATTCGTGTAGTGCATAGACTTTGATTGTATCGGCTCGTTCACTCCATTGAGTTGTACATCGGGTAAGAAAAATGGTCACGTACCTGCAGAGTCATAATGGATTCCTTGAAACAGTTATATACCCACATGAAAAAACACAAGATCCATATGATGTGACCATAAGTTATTAAAAAAAAACCTTATTGGTCTTGGTCAGTTGCGAAATTCCCATTAAATCTGAATGAATGGTCGCCGAGGTAAATATCGCCCATTCCCACTTTTTATAAGGTTAACAACCATTTTTTCTGCTTTTTCATGTGTAATAGCTGTAATTTAAGTGACTCCATTTTCACTTCGGGCTGTGAGTGCTTTTTAATAGACTCCGAATTGGATGAATGCCTTCTTCCAGCGATATTAGGTTAATTAACTTTAGATTTTTCCAGATAAATGTAGTAGAATGTATTAATTATTGCTTCTAAATAATTGATCTACTTTTAAATTATATAAATATCTTGTTTCCTGCCATTGAAGTTGTCAACTATGTCATCTATGTGCATTTGAAGATATTTGTCCGAATAATTGACAGGTTATATAAGTTTGATTTTTAGTCTGTTCTTCGGATGCCTTTTTCACTTGTCTTTTTCTCTTCTACCTTTAGCTTGTAATAAAATAATTGCATAGAAGCTCTCTAATTCTGTCCAATATACGAACTGCTTCAACAGATAATCTGGAGAAATGTCGTTGAGAAAAATTAAAAAGAAACAGACACTTTATCCGTTGTATGTTAACTAATAATAATGTAATCAATCATAGGTGAGTAGATGCATAATCTTTCATCCATTGTTTTAATGCGTCAGAATATATGGCTTAATAAGATTTTTCCATAAATTTAATTCTTTTCTGTGTGTTTATAAAAATTTTATAATTTCCTTCTTCTTAAGAAGCAACTGTGGAAAATTTGAAGGATATTTCACAAAAGTCACATCATGTTTTCCATAGCAAAAATAAAATACTAGTGGGGGATTGCTTCTCAGAAATTGAGCGATGTGACTCATGGAGGTTTTGAATTATGCATTTTGTAAATGGCTTGTTTTCTAGAAGTCTGCTAAACATCTTATAAAGGATAATTTAGTATATCATTACCCTATTTACGGAATTATTAAATTGCAGTACAAAGGAATTTTCCAGGATAAGTATTCTGAAAACGCAGCACTAAACATTTTTTTTTCTTTTAAATTCATAAACTTTCACAGAATCTAGTTTTATATTGAGTGGTTGTGTAAAAATAGTTTGATATTGGTGAAGTGGGTGAGGAGAAATTGGATCAGAAACAAATGGTCTGATTCGAGCACCAACAAGGGATTTTAAAAATAAGACAATATTGAAGTACAGTATAAAATGTCTGTATTAAGCCCAGGTAACTGTTATTAAGTGCATCTTCTACAGTAAGTAACCTTCATGAGCAGGATTCTATAGTATTTATGCTCATGTCATTTAATGCATTAAAATAATAATAATTACTACTCTTATTCATTAGTAATTTGTAATGTATTAATCTGTGTAATAAAATATTTATGAAATTAAAAAAATAACAAAAAAAAACTATATAATAGAGAATGCGAGTATAAATATCAAAACCACCATCTTACTGCCCCAATGCGAAATGAGTAATTAAATAAACATTCATACGCTTTTAAGTGTATATATAGGTCATACACACACAAAAACACAAAGTCGTCTAAAACTTTTAAAATAAACTGACTAAATTCATTAGTTAAGCTTATTTTTGCAAACTGTTATATGATTTTGTTACTCCTGAAGTTTCGAAAGAGTGGAGGATTTCGGCAGAGGTAATTGTAAAATAGTAAATATTTTAATTAATGTTGGGGAATCGAACAAATAAATATCAAGGAAATTTTTCGAAATGTGATTTAAAGTGTTAAGCAGGACTCCATTATTTACAAATATTGAAAGCAAATTCACATTATTTAGGCTCTTCATTGCAAAATCTGGAAAGAATTTATTTTTTGTTGAAATAGGATGCGTGAAAAGGAGGTAGGGTGGGGGTTGAGTGAGATCAAAAATTATTATCGTAATATCTTCGTAGCTATAATAAAAATATTTAAAGTATGCAACTGAAGAAAAATGTATTTTTTTAGATTTTGTGATGTACAATATTTGTACAAAAAACTTTTGTCCAGAAAGAAATTTACAAACGTAATTGCGATAGCTGAGCGCTCCCTACGCTCTTCCTTCCCGGTCAGTCTAGAGCTAGGCTTAGTTGTCGTTCTCTGTCGACAAATCGAAAGAGTCGTTTACTAATGCCAATGTCTACCTTTAATGAAACTGAAAATATGTCGGCCATGAACATGACTATTGTGTACAACAGAATTTCACATTTTATTTTCTAGTTAAGTTTAATATTTTAAAAAGTTGTATTTCAATGAGCTTTAATAAATAATAAATAGGCTTATGACAGAGAATTTAGTGAGTCCTCTGTTAAAATAAAAAAAAAATACTATTAAATAAAAAATTTCCGCTCTGGAATGACAATGGCCTTTATTATAATATTTATTTTGAGGGTGGAGCCAAATATATATATATATGTGGAAGGCCCAATTCCCACAAGTGGGCGTCCTTAGTCTGGGTCCAGAGGTCAGGGATGGCGTTTCTTCAGATCAGAAACTGGTCCGCGTACCCTTCGCTCGACGGATAATCAGCAGAAGGATTTTCACAATCCCACTTTCAACTCCGCTATCATTTCCTTCCCTTTGTACAGGGTGGATAATATATATCCTGGAAGGGTGCGAATGGAATTACTCTTGGTGCAAATGGAGCTTCAATTTCACACATATCTATATTCACTATGGGGAATTATTCGAAAACTAATATTTATAACACGTTTTTGTTCTTATTTAAATTACAAGAAAGATTATTGTACGTATATAATAGGTGTTAAATACTAATTTTGCAACAAGTACGTGTTTTTTTATGAAATAGACATATTAAGGAATGATTTGCGAACGTTAAGAAGAAGAAGAAGAAAATAAACTTTATTCTTGGACTAACAGAGTCAGTCCCCTTGAATAAAATAGGTGAATTTTGCGTAAGGCCTTTTCTGGCATAAAAAATATACATTATTATGAAAAAATAAAACAAAAATTATTTATAAAAGAAATAGTAAAAATTAAACAAAAGTAAACAAAAATAACATTTTCTCGAGGCTGATGAGTTAATAATCTATAACAATATGACTGGGGAAAGAGAAAGAAAAAAACAGTGAGCTTATAAAAGGTTTAGGATCAAATAAAAAATGCAATATGAAGTACCCACTTAAAGAAAACACCAAATCACACTTTACTCAGACTAATTCCATTATTTTACATACATATCACAAGCGCATAAAATTCATTCAATCATTAATATGCAACGTTACTTTAAATTACTATTGATTATTTGCGAATGTTATCTTGTAGTGCTTTTAAATTCTGCCAAAATTTCTGAGACACACACACACACTCACTACAACTCACATACACATACCTAATCATATATACAGTGTCAAGCAACTACTGTTCTCTGTTTACCTAAAGTTTTCCATTGTTGTTTGAAAAAAAATTTACATATATCAATTCCTAACTAACTCAATCACGTATAGCTAGGGTATATATTTCTTTGCATTTAGTCTGCTTTTAATTTGGAACATATCATAGCTTCAAGAGTTATTTATTTTTTTATTTTACGGGTGTCCAATCATCTGCGAAAATCGAGAAGGCTGGTAGTATCTTCGACCTTAGCACGGTTTCTATTTATGTGACAAGTATACAGCTCTGTGTGACATACAAATGTGTATTTTTTCTACCAACGTTTCGGCTCACATTATAGGCCATCTTCAGGGCTATCATGAAGGCGAGAGGGGAAGTCGTGCCTGCTGGATCACATGGCGATCCATTGTCAAGACTGGATGTAACTTCGTCTCCTCTAGCCTTCATGAAAGCCCTGAAGATGGCTTACAATGTAAGCCGAATGTTGTCTGATAATTAAAAAATACACTTTTTTTTAAATTGTATTTTTTGGATCTACCTTGACTGAAACCCAACAAAAACCAACTACTAACAATCTTTAAGGTCAAAAACGCTCCATTCGAACGAATGGATTTGACCTTGGAAGCTGAGTGCAGGATTAATTACTGACTCGTGTGCAATAGTTGGTTCCCTGAAATTGGGATGGCGAAAGAGGAATGAGTGACTCCCAGTGACCCGCACATGCCCGTCGGAAGCAGGCTAATGGGGCTAACGCAAATCCAAACTTGACCGAAATCGAAAGTGGACAGATAAACTTGACAGGATCTGTCATCCCTTGTAGGGGGATGCTAATGGCGGTCCGGCTAATTCCTCCCTCGGAAATTGGCGACATTAGTATTGACATTGATTCGGCCCTGTGCCGCAAACGACTCCTCCACGTGTTCTCTGACGAGAGCCTGCGCCTATTAAGAGCTCGTTAGGACTCGTTCACCTGACAGACTCCTCGAGTCCGAACACATGTTCTCCGCTGCACCCTCTCCTCCTGCTTCAATCATCTTCCGCTTGACAGCTCTTTGACCCCTGCCGCCGCCCCCTCTCAAATGACCCTCCAGGCCTGTGTAAACTGACGATTCTTCTTTTTGCCTGGGAACATCTTTTTTTTGGTAGCATTTAGTGCTAACGACTTGTATCATTGGTCCAGATAACCAATATTATATTCATAAGGAAGTAATAATTATTTTCAGTTAAAGTCCTTTGTACGACATTCAATAAGCCTTTCAAATACGTCAAAACCTACAGTTTTTATTTATTTTTTATGATCCTTAACATATTTGGCAGCAAAGTATGTATGTTTATGGTGTAAGGTTATGGAAGTGGAATTGAACTGTAAGAACATTGTTCGCTTAAGCTTCCACGGTCTACAGAAATACTCATAAATACTTCTTCCGGGCTTGACCGTGTCGAAAAGTCACTTTTCCCTAGATTTCGCACATCATGTGATTGCTTGTTAAGGGCTAAATGGAGAATGACTTCTATGACTTCTACATTTGGGCCTGAAGAAGCCATCACATGATGTGCGAAATCTCGGCAGAGAACAACTTTTCTACATGGTCAAGCCCGGAAGAAGTATTTATGAATATTAGAAAAGCGTTTCCAGTTTTCATCTATCCCCTCCCTCCTCCCTCAAAAAAAAAAAAAAAATCCAAAAAAAAAAACAACAGAATGTGATGTAGGATCTATTACTGAGGAACTACTCAACGTTCTACTCTTAGTAGATGAAAAAAAAAAAACCAGAAGTTTTTTCCCAACGTTTTCAGCGACATCAGCCTTTAGCTCAGTTATCTACGAAACAGTGTGTTGAAGTCTTGGTTCTTCTTGGATGAGTTACCTTACAGTCTGCTTCCAGCTGCCTGGGGTCTGGAGATGGGAATTAAAACTGATAGTAAAGAGGATTTAAGTACGAACATTGAATTTTACGTTATTATTACTAACACAAAAGTATGCTATAAATTATTATAAGTAAAATTTACCTTGCAGTTAGATCCAACCATTTATGTATATTTTGTGAATTTCAGCAGATTTCTAAAAAAGAAAAAAAAAGAGCTATTTGGATTGTTTTTTTAATGAGATTTTTGAAATATTTTTACAGATTTTTTTAGCGTCCTCACATTTTATATATATAATTTTCAAAAGGAAGAACTTTTTTATTAATGGCTAATTAATAGGTCAAGGAAGGGTAGTCAGCGGTAGAAGAAATTATACAATTGACATCAAGTTATTGTTTTCATTAATAAATAATTTACATAGGATAATATATGTCATAAATTTTCTAAAACTTTTCTTGTATAACATTTTTACAAAAAGTATAAAGGCTTATTTTCTTAAGCTCATTGTCACCTTCGGCTTCTAATATATAAATTTCATTTTCCATCTACTCTTATATGTGTCTCTCCTAATAAAGATTAGGATTTTAATATGCATTTCATTTAATCTTTATTACCAATAAAGTATGATTATGTATGAATATAAACTTCGACTGATTAATAGCTGAGGAGAAATATATATTTACTTTAATGTCCACCTTTGAAGTACCCTCTCTCCAATCATTTTATGTTCCGCTTGCTGTTAGCACTATAAACATTGTCCAAGAGGAAAAGTGGGAGACATACGAGCCTTGTTAGACTCCATTAAAAGCGATAAAACTTGGCAGGAATCTTCAATCATAGAGGGGGAGGGGGCGTGACATATGTGTGATTTTGTCAATGGTCAGGGGGTGTGACTGACAAATGGTGAGGCTATATCTGTTGCGGCCTCATCAGCTGATATCAATCAGCACACGAGTCGTCCGCGTTCCCCTTTCCGAGAGCCTGTAGCAGCCCTTCCAACGGTATCTCCTCATAGAACATTCCTTTAGCGTTTACTCTTCCCTCCAGTTATCCCCTTTTTTATTCCTTCCTTCTTTCTTTACCTCCGTCTTCTTCTGGCTTCCTGGCAACCTCCAAGATCGGGGCGCAATTATACCGCTCCCGCTGCCTCTATCAGCACACATTAGATCAGTCAAATGGCTGTTGACAGCTGCCGCTAGAGTCCCACATGTTTCTCAGCTTTTTTTTTTTTTTTTTTTTTAAATTTGAAATATATTATGTGTTATGCACATCACTTATTTTGTGAATTATTTCTTTAAAATTATTTTTCTTTTATTATTGTAGTATTTGCAATTTAGTTTTTGCACCATGTGTGTTAAGAGAAGTAAGAAGTTCAGCCTCATCCAGTTTTCAACTATGTACTTGGAGAAATAATGATTTCATACTTTTGCATTTCGCATAGAAAAGAACTCCAGGGTTCCTTGGGGAATATTCACTAGCCCTGAAGGTTTGAGCCCCGCAGGACAAGAAGAATACAAGAATCAGAGAAGCTGTACAAGCCATAATGACATCACAAAAAGGATAAGAGTTTCGTCAAAGTCTTTACTTATATTTAGCCCTAATGTGCAATATAGAGAAAACTGTGTAGTGCTTATTTAAATCTGAATGCTGGATAACCATTAAAACCCATCTGATGACATGGAGTTGAGGAGTTGCTTATGGATCTCAGCTGACGGAGTTCTGATTGGAGCCCTGTGTTAGCGACACCAAATCCCCTCTCAGTACATTCAGTACAGCAGAATTTTCTTACTTTGATGTTGCTTTACTGAAAACTGGAGGACTCCATATTGAATTTGGCAGCGCTGAACAAATTCAATACCGCGCTCCATGTTAGTAGCCTCACTGCTATAAATTATGCATTATGGTCTTGTCTACGAGCAATGCTCACTTCCGATTCAATCAGTTTCTTCTTATTTTATTTATTTTTTTTTTTTTTATGTAAAAGGTAAATAATGTATTGGTGATGGGGTATTTGTATGGGTATACTAAGCGTATGGGTTTTATCTTGTAAGGGCCGTATTTGCAGTAGAATACAGCTTATATGCAGGGGGAGAAAAGAGCAGAGGAAATGTCTAAGAAAAATGTCGGTGTCAGACATAAAATATGCTCCGAGTGAGCGTGTGAGAGATACGTCAAGAGTATTAGCATTGGATGTCCTGGCTTATGTATGTCCTTCCGAGACCTATCTATCTCCGGATCGCATTACCTACATGTTCCTTCGCAGGACTCTTGCCATCTACTTCGTGGGCAATGCATTCCAATTGGTTCCTCAAACAGATCTCTCCGAAATAGTCCCATTTCTCTTCAACTCTCAATTGTTAATATATAATTATATACACAAAAAAATACAATTGAAAAAAAAATGAATTCAGTCATGAAAATTTGATCCAGGTGGCAAGACGCCTTCATAATAGCCCTGATGATGGCTTACAATTTATGCCGAAACGTAGGCAGATAATGAAAAATAATTTTTTTTAAATTTGTACTTTATTGGATCAACCTTGACCGAACCCCAAAAAAATCTCTACTAATAATCTCTACGGTCAAAAACTCCATATAAATACATAAATACCATACATTAATCATCTTTTTGAAATCTCTGAGTCTATTACATTCAGGTTATAAGTTTCATCAAGTCTCCCGTAATTCATAAATCCTAAAAAAGACTTTGGATATCGCCTATGAATTAAAAATTGTTTAACATCTGTTTGTCCTAATAAATATAGTATAGAAATAACTAAAATTATTTTTGAAGGAGCAGATATTGGTGTAGCAAGATGTCTTTCTTCGTGGTTTGTTTATTTCTTCACAGGAACAGGTTTCAGCTATTCATATCCATCTTTTTTTCTCTTTTTTTTACTACCCTAAAATTATTGAATTAATATAAATTTCTGCAAACCATCTTCTGTTGGCGAGCGCTTTCGGAAATTATCCATTCTCATGGCCGAATACATGTGTTCACTGTCACTTTCTATATTCATAGTTGAATACAGACAGTGACAGCGAACACATGTATTCTGCCATGAAGATGGACAATGTCCAAAAGCTCTCGCCAACAGAAGATGGTTTGCAGAAACCAATGAAGACGGATAACAGAAGGTTTGATAGTTCTGTATTCATTGGAACTGATAATAACCCTTTAGATTATTAACCTAATATAAATTTGTTGCGTTAGCTAGATGTGCTTGTTATTAATTTAACCATTTTAAATTAATGAAAATAAATTGCTTGAGACATAGTTATCTTTTATATTTCCATTTTGTTTAAACCCTTATAATAAATTTCCCCACAAAGAAATCATGTCGTCCTTTTTTGTGCTCTTTTTAAGTTCTCCACTGTTTCTACGTATAGGATATAGGAAGACTATTTTGAGTCATTACTACTTTTTTTTTTTATTACTCTTTTTGCAGAGGGCTCCTATATGGATTTTGATAAATATTTCTAAAAAAGCTTCAGTGTAGTTTCTACTCGGTATTTGATGGCTGTCCAGCCATTTTCCTTCTGCATCCCTTGCAGACTTGCAGTATAAATCAAAGGAAAAGGCTTTACTCGAGTAAGGAGTACAAGAACGACGCTAGTAGGTACATAATACGGTGTAATAGTGTCATGTAACGAGGCATTGTTCATAGTTATTCTGTCGTGGCGCTGCAGTCGCTGGCTGCATACGAGCGCAGGGTAGTTACGACATCCAGGCCCGATCACTGGCTCCTTCTCCAAAGGACATTTGCATCTGGTACCCCTTGAAATAGGATACCAGGGACACGCGTCAGAGGAAACAGTGTTGTACGCAATACGCTGATCATGTCCTCCTTGAAAATTTCCAAAATCCAAAAAAAAAATCACCATTTGGAATTTAAAAATACAATAGACTACTTCCTTCTCTTCTCGGAACCATTGGTGCATTATTTAACATAAGTTTATTATACTTCTTTCTTCAGCCGGATTATCGGTTTTCTTTATAAGTAAATAAAAATTCACTTGTCTCCCCCGCAAAATCTATATTTCTTGCTGAAACGTTTTCGATCCCTATGGGTCATCCTTAGGGGCGTGTTTTTATAGTCGCGAACTTTATAAAGTTCTATCCCCTATAGGGCGGAGGCTGTACGAGCCATCGTCCTGTGGAGATCGCAACTATTGAAACAAGCTCCTGAGGATGACTCGTTAGGTTCGAAAATGTTTCAGAAAGAAATGTCGATTTTCTGAGGACCAACAACACTTGTCTTGTTTTTATTTACTTATCGGTTTATTATCGTTTGATACCTGTTTAAACCCTGATATATATATAAAGAACTCTATACATTTTCTCTATTGTTAAACGAACATTGTACTATTTCATGTTTAATTTGGCTTTAGTAACGCAGAATCAGTTAATATGTAAAAACAAACAAAAAAACAACTGTCACATAAATTTTTAAAAATTCACATTTAATCACTTAAAGGGTTGGGGCTATCTACAGGTGGCCACCCTATTCTAAACACCAATGGCATTGACTAGGCTAATATTTTTTGATTATAGCCTGCTCAATACCGGATTCGAACCTAGAGCTGTTGACCTGGTAGACCCGAACGTCTCCTCTAGGCTGAGAGCCGCTGCCCCCCCCCCCCCCCCCCCCCCCCCCCCTCCCCACTGTCTTTTCTAGCTAAAAAAAAGAAAAAACTTTCGTGGCAAAAAAAGAAAAAAAATATATACATACACATATTTATATGTATGCCAACTGAAATATCAAAAACTGCCATCCACATCGCCTTTTAGCGTCTATATTGGGAGACGGTCTTCCAAAAAATATATTTATTCATAAATTAAATCATTTAACTAAAAATTAGGAAAGAAAAAAAATTAAATTTTAAAGCTCATAATTGCTTTAATTGAGAGTTTCATGATCCTTTCGTACAGATTCCAAGCTATGGCTTTCAAAGCATTCAAAAACGCTCTATACTATTTTCGAAGCGCTTTTTCGCAAAAGAATCGTCATTTTCGATATTAGCTGTTGTACATCTGTGTCTCCGTTGCCTATGGAAGCTCTGACTCCTACGTGCTGACCTAGTATAATGTGCACTATTTCTCATAGTGGCTTAGTACACCTGAAATTAAACTATATTTTAGTACTTGATATAACACAACTATGAGAGCACATTGCAAGATGCACGCTGTGCAGTATGTAATTTCAAAAATAAATAAATTTAAAAAAAAAAAAAAAAAGATAGAAATAACACTAGTAATATTCAAGCTAACATCAGTCACTTTTGGGTTTTTATTGCAAAATGTTTCTACTCTTGGGATAGGCGCACCTAACCTTTAGAAGGTTTGAATTCTCTTCACTGTGCAGATGTGCATTCTATGATGTGCGTTCTCTGATGCATCCTTCTCACTGTTGCGGAGTTGCATCATCTCAACTACTCAGGTCGAGATTAAGCGGCGACAATAGAAGAAATGCATTAGACACGGTCATTTTCCCCGCTCACGGCTAACGAGCTGGACTGACTCACCGAGAGCCATCTTTCGAAACACTCAGTCTCAGTCTCGATAGAGATCTCATTAAAAGCGGTCTGGGAAGGAGGTGTGATCCATGAAGAAGGTCGGGGGTGCGTCAGAAACAGCGGGGGGCTGCAACCCTTGTTAGCCAGCGTAAATCTCCCCTGGGGAGGGAGAGAGGCAGTTTATATTTTCAGAGGTTAGCTCACACTTCAGGTTGTCTTAATTTGATTTTACTTTTTTCTTTTTCTTTTTTTTTTTCCACTTTAAAACTTCTCTTTAAATATTTTCTTACATAAAGCAGAATAGGTTTATTATAAAAACTAAAATTTGATGAATTGATTTATTTTAATCCTTACTCTTACCAAGTTTGTTAATAAGTAGCGATTTTTGAAAAATTTCACAAAATCTCGAAAAACTAAAAATATGGCCCATTATAAACCTTTACCGAATTTTATAGATTTTCTAAAACTATTTTCAATTTTTACTTTATTAATAACTTGGTCATTAATATAATAATTCTTTGTTGCAGGTAAAGGAAAAAGCAATCTTCTAAAAAAGCAATTTTCTATTTGCTTTGAAAAAAGTGCACAATATTGAAAGTTCAACTATTGTTCGACACCATTGTAAGTTTTAAATTTAAATTAAATTTAATTTAATTTCATTTTAATACTTGTAATTAATCGAATTTTTGAAAGCGATTTGTTGTAATGATCAATTGTTCGATTGCTTAATACATAACATGTATTATATGTAGGAAATATATTATCTGTAAAATATCACATATTAAACACTTGCTATGTTTAAAGTCATTTTAAAATAAAATTACATTTTATCAGGCAAATGTTTTTATGTGATTACCTGTCAAACACAGGAATTTTATCGCAACTTGTAGGATAAATTGGAAGGAACGGTAAAAAATTAGAATGTCTTCTAATCGGAATAAATGTGATGCATTAAACAAACTTGTAATCGTTTCTTTGTGATTAGTTGTCAATAGCAAAAATTTAACGGAATCTTTTACGATTAGTTAGAATGTACTGTACACAAACTAAAATATATTCTATTTGATTACAATAAATGCCATGTAATAAAAAAAAAATTGATATATTTTTAGATGTTTAAGTGTAATTTAAATGCATCGTCTAAAATAAACCAGAAGGCACGACAAACTACTTTCAAAACAATTTTCAACGTGATAACAATACTGTAAAAAAAGTGGGAATGTTTTGTACATGGTTAGCTGTAAACCAAGGAAATTTACTTGACCACATACGTTAAATTAGAATGTATGCTAATTATATCAAAATATATTCTATTGAATTAGAATAAAAAGTGATTGGATAAAAAACATCTGTCTTAATTGGTTGTAAATCATTTAAATTTTATTTGGTAAATTTATTTAATTTTAACTTATACAACAAATTAGATCGTACAAATAAAAAATAAAAAAAAACAATATTTTCTAATTGGATAAAATACGCTTTTCATCACATACATACAATTTATTTGAAAGAAAAGAAACAATTTTGTTAAATTAACTTTTTTTCATAACTTTTATGAGTTATTTAATAAATGGCTGATGGTTAGTTGGCCGTCTCGAATATCATGTGAGAATGGTCGGGGTTTCGGCCAGGAAGAAAAAATATACACCAAAATTTGGAGTAATATTTTTATTTGTGCCAACGTTTCGGCTTAGCTAGTAAGCCATCATCAGGGCAATGGTGTTGAGTGGAGAAATCTCCCCAGGGTGGTTGTTCACATTGTAAACTGCAGAAAACAACT
>KZ808428.1:173914-185207 GCA_000696205.2 Oncopeltus fasciatus | reverse complement strand
TGAGCCGAGTGGGGGTTACGATTCCCATCTTGGGTAGACAGAGGCTTTCTGATGGATTCCTCAGTGTTCTGAGCCGAGTGGGGGTTACGATTCCCATCTTGGGTAGACAGAGGCTTTCTGATGGATTCCTCAGTGTTCTGAGCCGAGTGGGGGTTACGATTCCCATCTTGGGTAGACAGAGGCTTTCTGATGGATTCCTCAGTGTTGTGAGCCGAGTGGGGGTTACGATTCCCATCTTGGGTAGACAGAGGCTTTCTGATGGATTCCTCAGTGTGCAAATAAAGTCAGAAATTGTTAAGTACAACCTCTTTTGTTATATCTCTGCATTTAAGACCGGTACTTTTTCCAAACTCCCCCTGCACTCCATACCAGATAGGGTGAGTGCACTCCCAATTTCATTGTCTTTTCTGATGGATATCTCAGCATTTGAGACTTCCCGGTCCCCAATCCCACATGAAATTCCCCGCTTTCCCCCAGACAGAGACAGTAACTACACTTCCAAGTGCATCTATTTTTGTTATTGATTCCTGAGTATGCGAGTCAAGCATTGGATGCTGTGCCTACCTGCAGTTCGTTGCACTCCACCAAAAAGAGTCAGAAATTGCTAAGCGCATCTTCTTTTGTAAGTGTCTGTTTCCGATTCCCTCTGTAGTCGTCCACTGTACACCAGACAAGGTCAGTGAGTGCACTCCCAAGTTCCTCCTCATTCCAGATGGATATCTCAGCATTTGCGACACGTGCCCGTTCCAATGTTGTCTCCCCTGCAATTCTCCACGCCTCCCCGCAATAGCTGCACTCCGAAGTACATCTTTGGCGACTCCAACACGCTCCCTATGGTCTCGGTCGGCCGCTCATCCTTTCCCGTTCAGTCCCGAATGGAGTCCGTGCTCCCTTTAACATTGTTCTCGGCGTGTAGATACTATCGATAGAATGTCCCGGCAGCAGTGGCCTGGAACACTGCTCTGTCCTCACCAGCTGATCTTATCGCTACCTCCCCGCTACGCCCTCTTACCCACACTTAGACTGCTCAACTAACTACCTGTTTTGTTTTTCTTATCAGCTGTTTTACACCCTTGCATAGATAAATTACTAATGGGGTGTTATAACCGAGGTCTTTTACTTAGTAATAGGGGTTGACTATGGCAGCTGAAGTAATGTTTTAAAATAATGGAGGACCCTGCTTTTAAAACTAGAAAATTATAATTCGGTACTTCTCCATGTATTTGAAAAACCATTAAATATTGTGTGGTGATATATATATATGTATCTCATATAAATATATACATATGAATTAAATGTAAGGCCTTCTCCTTACTACTATCAGGACAACAGAAGGTGCCTTGCCAGTCATACCATTCCCTCTCCATGCCATTTCTGTCTTCACTGGCTTGTAAGATCAGAATTGTCATTTACTCTTTTATACCCCCACCTTTAATAAAACATTGAAAATCTGCAATATTACACTGCTCTTTGGCAACTACGGACTTTTATATATTTTTTTTATTCATATAATTTTTCCTTGTATATCTATTTAAAAAACCACATGGGTTTTTTTTTTGTAATTAGTTAATTATTAATTTTTTTGTCAAAAGCCCCTATGATAACGTATAAAACTTGGTGAGGTACATTATCTAAGCCCGTACGTACTGCATAGGAATGACATTATCTATAAGTTAATGTTACCAAAGTTGGGAATTCATGAAAGATAATTTGTAGAAAGGGAAATACACATAGTAGAAGAAGAGGACCGCTAGCTTCTTCTCGCAGAAGAGAGAAGCCGTTAATCTCGTCGTTCCACGTCGGAGGGATACTAAATAAGTGGGGACTCTGCTGCCGCCATCTTGTCTGTGCTCGCTGTAATTTGCACATTTGTGAAAAAGGCCGGCACACAGTTGGCGAATACGCCAAGATTTACTGTTGCTAATTGCAAGGTTGGCGAGGCCTATCCCGTGCCCTGACAGATCGCCCTTCTGAAAGGAATATTACCCCTGATCGGGATTCGGCGTCTTTATTTATATATCGGCGTTCGAGCCCCCCCTTCACTCGGTAGGACCTGTCCGGGGTTTCACTCGCCCCCTTGTCGACAACTTTATCGCTCGCTCGACTCTCCCTTCAGATTGGTCTGTATCCTCGGNCGTATAATTTTCTACTTAATAATTTTTGTCTGATCTAAACACCTATGACATTAGGAGAGTATCTATTTCTCGATAAAAGATTACCTATTGCGAGACTCGAACCCGCAGCACCAGACTTCTAAGTAACATATATGCCACGAACGGATCCCATCATTTAAACCGTGGTTATATTAAAATTAATTATATGTGGTCATGAGTCAACTATATGAGCAAAATATATTAAAGAACTTAAAACATATTTTGAAGTCTTACAAAATACATTAAGCATTTTGCACACTAATATGAAAATAAAATTAAAGTTTTCCTGGATTTACTTTGTGCTTTCTACTTCCTGTTTTATAGATAATGTATCTCTTTATACTGAACGAACTTAACCCTTCGATTGACTGAGGTTTCAATACTGCTTTATATACAAACACATATGCTTTGACAGTGTTCTATTCAGTAAATTGCTGCATTTTATTCGATTGTAATCTGGTGATGGGAAAAACCATTAACGTGTATTTTTGCTAATAATTCATCCATCCAATTTATTTTTATGGTAAGAATTAAAAATAATGGATAAGGATTTATCTCTTTATTGGTTCACCTGGTGACTTTTTAAACATATAATAATAATAATAATAATAAATAATATAATTTCGTATAGACGTTATGGAAAAAAAAATACGGGCAAAAATGGTATTAAATGTAATTTTATGACATTTATATGCTATTAAATTTATGAAAGAAAAAAAAACTCAGATTAAATAAAATATTTAAGAATGTAATTGCGAATGTTGGGTGGCATTTTTAATTTTTTTAATATAGAAACTAAATTTGGGAATAGTTTTTTTCATTGCAAGCTCTAATGTCATTTATTTATGATAAAATTCAAAATCTCGATTATAATCGTAAAATAGTCGTTGTTTTTTCGTGTGAAGAAAAACGTTTAAAGGACATAACAGGTGTAAAATGTAATTTTATATTCTTTATGTTCCATGCTGTTTTTAGGAAAAACATTAATTAACCATGTCTATTAAAACAGTAATTTACGAATCTAACTACGGTGGGTGAGCACCTTTCCCACTCTACTTTCCCGAACAGTCTAGAACAAACTCTAGTGGTCAGACAATTAATATTCATCGCTCACTCTCCACACACTACTTGATAAATGGAAAATATGCCTAAATAACACAGCCCCTAAGAAGACTTACCCCCTCTCCCTTTTAATAAAGCTTATTCGGTTTTATTTGATTTTTTTAAAATAAATAAATGAACAATTTGTTTTTTTGGGACTAAAATTTCTTCTGCAAGATGGATAAGTTATTTATTAGACGCCACGTTTATTCCATTCGTATTTATCTGAAGTGGGGCCCATAAACATTTTAAAATTTGTTTTATTACTACTCTAGTGACATATATCGTAAAGAATTAAGAAGCGGAAGGTCTATCCTTGGTATTTGTTTCTTTTACTATCATATTCAGTGGACCGATGGGTATAACCACACTGCAACCTTCGGATGAATTTTCCCTTCCCGTCTATCTGTAGTTGTTTAAATACTGAAAGTTACATTTATTTAACATGGTCATAACTCTCCCCCTCCCCCTTCCTCCCACCGAAAGAAAATGTCCTAAATGTTCTGTGTCTTTATAAAATGCCCAAGGCGTACAGCACATCGAGTCAGCTACTCAAACTGCTAGTAAATCATGACCATCGGTCCCTAAATATCTCAGCCTTTAAAAGGGAAAAGTTTTTTTTTTTTTTTAGTAGAATGTACTGATTTTATCATACGATTTCCTTCTTAAATGTATGCTATATGTTATGACTCAAAACGGTCTGAAAACCCAACAAGTACTACTGCTTCAGGAAGGTTACACTACGGTTATATCCATATTATACCATCTCACATTGCTGGGGTTATATATCCTAACCTCAAAGCCGGCTGCGATTGGGATCTGATTATATCTTACCCCTTCTAATAGTAACATTTTATGGCTTTCGCAATACCTCATTTAGCCATGTACTATTATATTTTCCGGAGAATGCAGTACGAAACTTTTTCACTTGCGAAATCCCTTCTGTAATAGTTATCCGGACATTTTATCATTTCATTTGTTGATGTCCGACAGGAGAAGGCAGTCCGAAATATGATTACAAAGTCTCCGCAATTACAAAACCTCGTTAGGGGACGATACGTAAACCCTCCATAAAAACGAATGTGCATTTCGGCTCTTGCACTTTGATTAGGAAACTAATGAAATAGAAAAATAGTTTAAAAGATTTTTACGTTCGAAAATAAAATTTAAAAAAGTAAAAGCTAATCTTATGTTCTTATTTAAAATTCCCAATTATGGTTATTATGGACTAGTTCTATCCTCCTTTCGAAGAAAACATGCCATTCGTAAACAAAATATTTAAAAAAACTTTTTTTTAATTTTTCTTAAATTTGTTGTGTTCTAGAGTGTGATTTTAAAAGTTAGTTAAGGTTTGTTGTTTTATTTACCCACAAAACTGTTAATTTTTAGAATTTCATACATATTTATCATACCATTAATAACTAGATTTATATCTTCTTTAGTGGTTACCGTACAAATGAAAAGCCTTTAAAAACTGTTTTACTACTTACGTGAACGTTTATTTTAACATTTTTAATACTTATTTTAAGTATTTTAATGGCTGCATTCAATTATTTTTATTATTCCACATGAAGACTTGTTTAACACGGAATTCTCTGAGAGAAAGCTTACGTCTATCAATCATGTTAACTAAAACATTTTTTTTTTTTTTTCGTTTTTTAACCTATCCACCAACCACTCAGGGCCATGAGGTTAGGAGCTATCTATAGAAAGCCACCCTATTCTAAACAGTATTAGGGAAATGCAAGCTTTTATTTCTCGATGATTGCTTGACCAGGGTATCGATTATTAACTGGGTGATCAACCCCCCCCCCCTACTGCTGCTAACCCAGCACCCAAGCCCAAGCCAATTTACGATTCACTATTAATTTTAGTTGTATAAATATTATTTTTATTTTTTGTTGTGGTATATTTTCCCACTTAAATTTTAAATGATTCAACGCAAGGAAATAGAATAATCTGGGACAGTTAGATTTTTTATTCTATTCCCTTGCAATTAATCGTTTGACTATCATTTTTATTTCAAAGTTCTAATACGTTACATATAGCCATTTTATAATATATCTGCATATTTTTAACATTAGAGCGAATTAAGTAATATTTCTGAAAATATTTTTCTTTGATAAAAAAAAAAGGTATAATTTATTAAACAATTAATGCGAGGGAATAGAATAAAAAATGTATCTNCTTCGGACAAGGGAGATGTGCACTAAAGTTATTAGATGCAGTGCAGAGGTCAGCTCGTCTGGGTTGTGATGTGAAAACGCGGGTTCGAGTCCCGCTCTGGCTTAAACTTTTTAATGACTTGAGCCTCTTATAGCCTGGTAAGTGCTTCTTATCAGTAGCTTAGTTCATAAGAATAGTGTGAAAACAGAATTCCGAATTTTCACTACAGCTTTATTGTGTTATCTCATTGCTGTAGCAGAAATTATAGCACATAAGCTTCTTTTGATCACTTTTATGTAATTGATATAACTTTGTTAAGGAAGCTACTGATAAGAATAGTGATAAAAGATGTTTCAGAATTTCGGTCAGATCAGCGTCTAAATAACAGCGTTCTTGTACTATCACGTTATTGAATTGCCACGAATTTCATAAGTCAGCTTGACCGACTTTCAACCGATGGATACAGGGTTTGTAGTTGGAAATTTGTTCTAATGGCAATTTAAGGGATGTCGTTTAGTGGTATCGTACCACATTTGAATGCCCCTTTAGCATAATGCAGTCCCACCGGCTAGTTACATATATTTCTTGCGAAAATAGGGGACGAAGAGTGTGTAATGGAGAAGATCATTTTGTTGTTTAGCGAAAGTTTTGAACGCTTACTCCAGCGTCGACAGCTAAATTTACATTTGTGTTTAATTGCCGTTTAGCTAAGCATAGTCTGACAATAGGCAATTAACCACATGACGAAATGAAGTCATTCACAGCTGGCCGACGCCATCAAATCTGATTGCGAATCCAGTAGTATCCTCCAGCTGTGTTATCTGGATTCTACGCTCTTCTCAGTCTCCTTGGATTACTTGATTATTTTGGTAACAATTGCAAATTCCGTCCAGCAGGATCTGGGTAACCTAGCAGATTTCCTTCATCTTTATTTTTCCGTAAGGATGGTCAACTGTTACATTTCAATGACCAAATATATCTTACAAGCCAAAAAGTAAAAGGTAGAACATTGAGATTTTAAGAAGACTAAGCTGGTGAGGAGGAATGGGGAAACTCTCAACCATCTTAGTTAAACTCACAAATATCATTCTCAAGCATTTTTCGTAAAAATCTTAATGCACTTTATATATTTATTTAGTTATTTATATGAATGAATGGATGAAGCACTCGTGGTTGCAATATATAGTAATCAAGAACAGGTGCGATAGAGAGTGCAGTGCACACACAAAAAGAAAAAGAGTACATATATATATATATANTTTACAAAATTACTTTTTAAATTATATAAAGTAATTAAATAGGTGTTACACTCTACTAATATCAATGTAGTGTGTGTGGGTGTGTGTGTGTGTGTGTGTGTGTGTGTGTGTGTGTATATGTGTGTGTGTGTGTGTGTGTGTATGTGTGTGTGTGTGTGTGTGTGTGTATATAATATTTCCGACGCAACATATTTTAGCTTTTCCTTTGTAGAATCTGTGAAAGTCTGTTGACATTTTCAAAAATCGCGACTCATGACCGGCGTGTCTACGTAGTTCGATATCCTTGTTGGAAATGGGCTAAATTTCTTGTTGTATTCGCTAGTGACCAAGGTGTTGTGTATCGGATAGCAAAATATAAGGCAAGTGTGTCTAGGGACTAGCCTAGCAGTAGGAGGGTTCGAGTCCCGCCCTTGACAGGCTCCAGCCACCGCTGAACTCAAGCTGAAAGAGAAGGTTATTGAGGGACATGGTTTCCTTCATTGCACCGCTTGATGCACTAACCTTGAAGTGCATTATTCAAGATGACTCATTCAGGATTGCTACATATTTTGAACAATACATCATCCCAGCTATCATATATTTCCATTCTTCCCGTGAGCTTTCAATCAATTGTCTGCGTAATGCATCACTTATTATTTACTTTTTTTTTTTAATATATAGTTTATTTACATAATGTTTTATGGAAAAAGCTAATTTTGTTTAGCAAAATATTTATTTACATGGTATTTTCGTTTATTTCTTAATTTCACCTATAAAATATTAAAATATCTAATAATAACGCAGCTATTTCTATTGCTTCTTTGATTAGTTTTGGCATATAGTTTTTTTAAAAACTTATTAAACTGCAAATTTAAAGTATGTTTTTAATTGTAAGCCTACCACTGTAAGAGGAATGCATTGTCTTACAGTAAAGTCTCACAATAATTATTGAAATATAATTGCTCAGCAGTTCATTTTATCAGCAATCATTATAAAAGTATAATTCATTAATCATTACTTAATTAAATTAATATTTATAAAATACAATTATAAATTAAGAAATTAAATTAAATGTTTTCATTTATATTTATTTTCTTTTATAATTTGATAGAGCTTAAAATCTTATAATTCTGGTTTTTTTGTTTGTTTTTTTTGAGCTCATTCAGTAAGTTAGGGTTTTTTCATAGACTCTTATGACAGGTTACCAGCAGGTCAGTATTTGAAATCAACCGTGTTTACTTGTTGTATGACATTCTTGTAATTCCACAGATTAAAGAAAATTAAGAAAATAAAGAAATAGTTTGATGACAGGCTTCAACAGGTTATGTTTGTCAAATGTCATTAGCGGCAGACACCATTCTGTCTGTTTGCTTGTTAATAATTGAGAATTATTTTAATAATTATTTACAATAATTATTTTTGAAGAAAAAAGCTTCGGACAACGGAGATGTACACTAAAGTTATTAGATGCAGTGCAGAGGTCAGCTCGTCTGGGTTGTGATGTGAAAACGCGGGTTCGAGTCCCGCTCTGGCTTGAGCTTTTTAATGACTTGAGCCTCTTTCCGCCTCCACTTACAGATAAGTGCTTCTTATCAGTAGCTTAGTTCATAAGAATAGTGTGAAAAGAGAATTCCGAATTTTCACTACAGCTTTATTGTGTTATCTCATTGCTGTAGCAGAAATTATAGCACATAAGCTTCTTTTGATCACTTTTATGTAATTGATATCACTTTGTTAAGGAAGCTACTGATAAGAATAGTGATAGAAGATGTTTCAGAATTTCGGTCAGATCAGCGTCTAAATAACAGCGCTCTTGTACTATCACGTTATTGAATTGCCATGAATTTCATAAGTCAGCTTGACCGACTTTCAACCGATGGATACAGGGTTTGTAGTTGGGAATTTGTTCTAATGGCAATTTAAGGGATGTCGTTTAGTGGTATCGTACCACATTTTAATGCCCCTTTAGCATAATGCAGTCCCACCGGCTAGTTACATATATTTCTTGCGAAAATAGGGGACGAAGAGTGTGTACAGAGACTGTAGTCAAAAGGGCAGACTCATTTAGATTGCGTGAAATATTTACTGAAATAGTTCACGACCGACTTAAATATTCTTCACGACTGGTAGGTTTTATCCGGCCTCCATATTGAGAATGATGTGATTGGCGAAGACAAAGGAAATGTAAATATTCACTTTGTATTTGAATACATTTCAGTGTTTTCCAGACAGTGAAATACATCCAGTAAGACTTGTAGGGGCAGTGCTCCCGACGTCTCACGGGGGACGTGACGCAACACAAATTTCTGACCCTTAAATCGCGCTTTACGTAAGGTCAGACAAATATCATCGCTGTAGCTGAAGCGATGGAAATGGAGTATCGTTTTGCGAAAGGTGCCCGGGCAGGACTGACTTATTAGGTAGCTCATGCAGAAAAAGAAGTGAAAGTATCGTCTGTCGGAAGAAATATGGCGGAGGATCGCGTAGGGCAGCGTGGCGAGGCTATTTGGAATTAATAGACTTTTACAATGGGATCTGCCGGCTTTCGAGCGACGGGGCTCTGTGTGCACGCCAAATAGGGCCCTAGAGATATCAGCTGGGCCCCTTTCTCGATCAGCTGTGGACAAAGCCCACTTCATTAGGCCGAACGGATTGTCCCCCATTGAGCAGGTGACCGCGTGGCAGTCGTTCACCGCTGGGACACTGAGCTGCTACTCTTAATCATTCAAACAGTGAGGTAACACAGGTGACTTGTCCTGTCATAAATATGTAACAGTTCCTTTGGCGCAAGACTCATTACCTCCAGGACTGTATTTCACTTTCCCGTGGGGAATCTCTTGTGTCCTTCCTCCCGAGTATTAGTTGTAGACATTGGTATCACGGTTAACCTGAAGAACAGTTACCTGCATGCTCTCCCACTACGCCTCTTTTTACCACACCAAATATACTAATGTAACCTTATATTACCTTCCTCACTTTAACAAAACGGGATACTTTTTCTTAGATATTTTTTTATATCCTTCCTGCTAGACAACAAAAAATTATAGGCACTAAAATCATGTGTCCTAAGATGATTTTATTTGGGGTTCGGTCAAGGTAGATCTAAAAAAAATACAAATTTAAAAAAATGTATTTTTTTTTTAAATTATCTGCTAACGTTTCGGCTTACATTGTAAGCCATCTCCAGGACTATCATGAAGACGAGAGAGGACTACGCTAGTCATGGAAATGTGAACTTAGGGACAGGACGTCCTCTCTCATCTTCATGATAGCCCTGAAGATGGCTTACAATGTAAGCCGAAAAGTTAGCAGATAATCCTTCATTAAAAAAATACATTTTTTTAATTTGTGTTTTTTTGGATCTACCTCGACCGAACCCCAACTAAAATCATCTGACAATAATATCTACGGTCAACAAACTCTCATTTTAAAATCATGTGTGTGTTTTACCATGTGTGTGTCTCTTTACGCTCTACACACTAAATGTTTAATTTTTTTCTTGATCAAATTTGTCATGTAGATGTTAAATGCAAAACGAAAAAGTTATTGAGCAAAATATGATCAATAGTATTTGTGGATTATCTTTAATGTAAAGGTCAAGAAAAAAACGTTTTTTCGATTTAGCCGCAGTAATATTTCGTATTCAGGTCGAACCATAATATTTATTTCCACGGCCTAGAAGTCAGTATATTTCCTTAATGAAATTCGGTAAATAGCTTTTAAGAGTGAAATGATACGGAAGTCAAGCGAAATCGAACGACTGGCTGGGGCAATTACTTGAAATGTCAAGTGAGAGTAACAAATGTTTTTACGGTTCAGCGAGCGTAATATTTAGTTTGGTGTAATTAAACTGAACCAAGATTCGTTTATTGATACCTGATACTGTAAGTTTAGAGGATTACATGAGGTGGAAAGTTCAAATACATATATTTATACACTACATTACTAATTTATTTATTTAAAAAATTTCCACCAACAGACATACGTCTAATAACAGTTGGTACAAAAATTTACAATTTAGTAAACCAACAGCGTTCTTTTGTAATATTATTTAAAAAAAAGGTAAAAAAAAAAAATTAAAAATAAGGATTAATAAAAATAAAGTAAAATAAAATAAGGGCAAAAGAATAATTACTAAGCTTAAAATAAAATCACTAATTTATAAAGATTGTAATGAATGAGTTGAGTTTACGGAGCTCCATATATGAAATTTTTTTTATTTTTTGGATATATTTTCTGTAAGAGAAAATTTACGGAAAATTTATTATTAGAGATTCACAAAATATAAATGATTTAAAATGAATTAAAGACATTAATTAGAACCAAATGATAAATTTAAATTTATTAAATTAAATTAATTAGATTTTGTTTGAGGAAATGAAATATTCACGTTATTATCATTATGCGACTGTTGAAAATTGCATATATTTTTCTGTTCGCCCTCAAATTTGAAAGAAAAGCATACAAAATTATTTCTTTCTTGTTTCTCTCGGCAGTCCCTTAGATGAGTTCGTGAACGAAATCAGACATTGGCGAGGGAGGTGGAGGAAGAGACAACATATTGAAACATATGTTAATAAATCTCGTCATTGTTAGAATGGAAAAAAAAATAACGAAAAAAAAACATTTTTATTA
>KZ808428.1:160988-172080 GCA_000696205.2 Oncopeltus fasciatus | reverse complement strand
ATTAATCTCTTATTCCCAATAATCTCAAATGTATCTAAAAGCAGAGCAAGGAAAATGCTTAATTATTATTTTCTAGGTTGAGCTAAAAAAGTATCTAATATTTTAGCCAAAATTTTACTTGGTATTTGGGAATTTAATGGCTCAAGACAATTTAATTTTGTGATATTTATGTTGTATAACATTTTCAACCGAGGTACAAAATAATAAAATATATTTAAGGATCAATTTTGGGGGGTTGAATGCCTGTGTCCTGCTACTCCCCTCCCGATCAGCCTAAAGCCAGCTTCTGGGGCATTAAATTTACATTTGATTTTTTTTTGTTTTTGTATTAGTCAAATTTTAATTTATTCTTATTAAAGACCATGTTAATTGAATTATGGGAAATCTCTTTTGTTTAAGCAGCTTTCGCGTGTCGCGTTTTCCCATGAATGTTTGGAAATTGAATTTAATTGTCCTGAATACGATAATTTTTATCTTCTGGTGTAGGTGTAATGATCTCGATTGCTGTTTAGCGTTTATCGATTTAAAAAGTATGAACGATATTGTAGTGGTTACTATTTCCACACAAGATAATCTTTATTATTATTATTGTTTTGATTTATTATTGTATGAAATTTGTTGATTGTTTATTAATTTATTCATTTTATAAATAGTCCCTGAATAGTTAACAGTGAATTACAAACAATATATAAAATTTGAGAGAATTCGTTGTAAGTTATTAGCTAAGTTTAAGCAACACTGTTTGAAATTAAATTCCTCTGTCGCAGCGGGGGTACAAATCCTGAAGTTGTGAAGCATTCTGCGGGCGAGCGAGGAGTTATGCGCACTACCAAATCAGGCTGGCTATGCGAATCTGCGCAGACCTCTGTACACACTCGCGCATACACACTGCTGCCGTTCTCGGCCAATAGCCGTCCGTTATACGCTTGGAATTTCCCCGCCCCTCGCCTGCTTGCGGAATTTTATTTTATTGCAATGCCCCCTCGTAAATGTCCCCTCGGTGGTTTTATTGTGGCGGTAACTATCGCGTCCTTCCTTTCCCTCTCGCGGTCTGTTTACCAAAACAATACCCTCAGATAATTCCCATTCCAGGCTAAATAATAACTGCTGGAGTTCTGCAAGGGGAAACTCATTCCAGCTAGGGCCTCTTCTTTTCGCATGGCTTAACTGAAATGATAGCCATTTAGATATCTACTGATTTGCACACGTTCAGATATTACTTTTACGAAGATTAATTCTCTAAATGAATTAACATTTCATGCGCTCAGATACAATTTTAAATACAACTTAAATTCGTGAGAAAAATGAAATTTGGACTGCATAATATAATGTACTTCATTCAACTTCTTCCACAATAAATTCAAATAATTTACTTGAAACGTTAAGTGTACGCCATTTACGGAGTCTAATCTTGGCGCTATATAAAAAAATTGATTAATCGTGTTTGAGACTTACGTATTTTACTGAAGCACTTTAATAATTTCATGGATATTAATTATATTGTCTGATTGTTTTACTATTTATGGTCTATGAGTGATATTTTCAATTATTTATAATTTACTTATGAAACAAAATTAGTATACTTCCATTAGTACATAACTTTTAATTATAAGTATATACCGTTCAGGAACCCCAGTCTTTGAAAGGCGAGATGTATATTTAATGCTTTTGATCATTGTGGACTATTGTTGGCGAAAGAGATGTGCCCAGGGGTGAATTTTATTTCAAAATAAGTCGCCGCTTTATTTTTTATTTTTTTCGCATTAAAGTTTTATATGTCAATTTATCCTGTTTTAAGTTCATGGAACAAACTTATCAAATAATTTAAATGTAGATAGTTGTGAAGGATCAAGCTGGCAGTTAGGCCTACAACACTGCAGGTCATTGTCTATTCTATGGAGCGTTCGTGTACGTAACTGTTCTATTATTGACCTGTGGGAGTTCCTGAGAGTTGTTAGTCACGTGACGAGAATTGATTGGCAGAAAGAGCACCTCTTCAGGGAAAGCTAACTACTATAGTGTGTGTGTATATATATATATGTATGTATGTGTGTGTGTGTGTGTGTGTGTGTAATCGTCCTGATGCCGTCATTGTCAAAATAGTAATGCACTGAATTCGGTATTTAAGAAATTTTTTTTATGATTTCGTTAATTGAAATCGATTACGGAGAGGAAGGGTTCAGAGTTCCAAATTTAAAATCCTAATGCCTTTATTATTATTAGCGATATGAAGAAAGAATATTAGATAAAATAGGTTTAATATGTAACACTTTGTAACATTGTTATTCTATTAATTAAAAAAATAACACATTAAGGAAGTTAATTAAAAAGTAAGTTCGAGTGTTAGGCGAACCCCCTTTTTGATTTTATTTTATTTTTATTTTTATTTTTTTAAGTAATCTTGATATTTAGGCTTTTCATAACAAACTGTTGAAGCAATTAATTTTTGGATGAAATCAGATGAAGAGCTCTTGAAAGGGGATATATAGAGAGAAGAGCATTTGATGGGGCTTGGAGTAAACCAAATTTTATAATTTTGATATCTCCGTTTTTATTTGAGTTTTGAAAAAAGTGTATAGAACAAAATAGGTTCAAAATATAACTTTTTAAAATTTATCCACTACTCCTTTTTTTTCTTAAAAAGGAAAAATGCTAATTAAGGAAAATATTCAGGATTATAACAGCAGAGCGCTTTTTCTATTTCATCTTCCCTACCACCTTCCTTTTATACTCATTGCTCTTTAAAGTTTATAATAAATGATCCTTTACTTCTTACAATATATTTTACAATTATTCTTTTGGGTTTGAAAATCCCTTCTCTCTGACTACAGATTTAAAATTTTTAATTGTGGTTAGGTGTGTGTGTATGTGTGTGTGTGTGTGTGTATTATTCTTTTGGGTTTGAAAATCCCTTCTCTCTGACTACAGATTTAAAATTTTTAATTGTGGTTAGAATGAATATTTTTACATTCGCTTAATAATTTTATGTTGATATAAGATATTGAATGGAAAGATAGATTGATTGAAGAAGAATGTTAATACTCATGTTATTTATAAGGGAAAATCATGAACAAAAAACCAGGCGAACAGGATATGTATTTGTTATTATGTACTTGTTATTAATATTCAAGACTTATTAAATCACTTCATTATGCGAATCGATTAACTGTAATTGATGATGAATTAATCCACTGTATCAGATAATGCAAAACAATTTTAAAAGTTGAATTGTGCAATAAAAAATAAGGCAGAGGAACACTAACTAAATTAATAATTTTATCATTAATTATGTTAATGAGTAAATAAAAACACTTGTCTTCTCCACAAATCTATATTTCTTGCTCAAACGTTTCCGACTTTAATGGGTCATGCTCAGGAGTTACGAAGAAATGTATGCGGAGTTAATTAACAATTAAAGCAACAATAAATAAATTTTCAAGTCAATTCTTAATCAATAGTATAAATTCATAAAATATACAATACTTTAATACAAATTTGAAAACAAAACAAATCCTCATAAATGTCAGAAAAGTTCAAAAATTTTTTTTTGTTTTGTTTTCAAATTCTCATAAGTTGGAAACATTTGAGCAAAAAATATAGATTTTGTGGAGAAGACAAGTGTTTTTATTTACTTATAAAGAAAACCCACAATCCTGCTGAAGATATATAATTAATTTTTAAAGTGCATTTTATAACGCTAGAGAAGACTACAAATAAAAAAGCAAGTAAAAAAAAATTATAGTAATGAAAAAAGTATTAATTAATAGAAATTAGTTATATATTACGTATATTAAAGAAAATGAGAAGACACATTCATTTCCTTAAGTTATGTGGTATTCTCATTATGATTAAGGGTTATCTTTTTTATTGCTAATTAATTAATTTTTTAAACTATAAACATTTTACTTTGCTTAGCAGCAAAATAGTTTTAGAAACGGGCCAAATGTTAATAAAAGCCCCAAAACATCTATATAAATGAAAGTGGTTATTACTTGGAGCCAAAACGTTCACTACCCTAATATTAAAAAAAAAAAAAAAAATTACAAATCCTAGGTTATTAAATTTATTTTCTTGGACCTAACATTATTGATTTTAAAGTGGGGAGGAATAATAATAATAATCCTGTGCCTGTCGTAAAATATAGCGATCACTGTTTTATTTTTCTGAGTGCAAATAAGATGGACGAGCAGGAGAGTGAAATTTATCGGGGATTCGGATTTTGGCGCTCTTTAAGAGAACAAATCCAAAGAGATACACGATATTAGAGGATGATATATGACGTTGTTGGAGAACGTTATACGAAAGTGTTCTGCTTCTTGAGGAACCCACTAAAAGGCATTCGGGATCCGGTTTTAGTGGAACAAGGCCCGAGTCAGGTGTTTAGTTCCCGATACAGCCACTTGAGGTCAGCAACCAGCTTATCCAGGAGAATATTACCTCCTCCTCCTGTCAAATTTCCACAAAACCTTACAGAATTTGACTTTTCTTCTTTTTCTTGGATTACCACCACTAAGTAATCTGATAGTTTCCGCTTTTCTTCGTAAATTATATAAAATAATACAAAATAAATAAATATCATTAGGAAAGTGTTATGCACAATAGTACTTTTCTGTTATAAACGTATCATTTTTTGGCTGTAACGATCGCTCAAAAAATTATTATTTACACACACACACTCACAGCCTTGCTGTATTTTCTTGTTACCATTATTTTTATCATTATTTTATTTATTTTCAAAATATATTTTAGTTCACTAGAAAATAGGTTACGCTCCCCCAAGAGACAATTTTTCTAGATTTAAATTTATACAATTAAATTGACTATTAGTACTTCCCTAGGCTAAACATTAATATATTGAACCTAATGATATATAGTTATNATGGTTAACGTTGACTAAGTGTTATATATATACACATATTAACAATACAAATGTTATATAAATAAAAATTTTTGAAGATTTTAAATTTACAAGAATATAACAGTACTGTAAATTGGTTACAACTTTATAATGTATAAAATATGAGAATTTACAAGAGTAATAAATTTATACATATAAATAAATAGTGTGTGTATGTCTTATTGATGAGATAGAAAAACTTTTTTTTTCTATCTTATCGATAAGACATCGATTCATTTATAAATCCGCTAAATGAAAAGCAAAGAGTATCTATATCTGAGGAACGTATATGGATGCGTCCCCTCCCCCTCCACCCACCGCCGCCTCCCGATGGAAGACGGCTATGACAGGAGACAGCCACGTGACTGATAAGATAAGAGCAGTGCGGCCATTGGCAGGACCATGGCTAGTAGTGGGATGAATGGACGAGGGGCTAGTACTAGGGCCCCATTGAAGAGCTAACGGTCCTCAGGAGATGAATGGTCCACATTCCTCCGACTCGCGGACCTCCTGACATCCTTAACGGCGGCTCTCCCTACCCTCCTTCACCCTACAGTCATCCCCCTAGCTCTCTGGATTCCAGCTCTCTCGAGATAAATGAAGTAATGTATTTGTATCTAGATATGGGCCCTGCACTCAAGGGGTTGACGAGTTCTCTGTATGTAGTAAAGTTTATTAAATTTTCCATTCTGCATCACCAAGTAGAAAGTATGTATCATACTTTTGTATTCCCCCTCCCCCACCCAACAACTATACCGTTCTTTAAATAATTTGAAAAATATCAATTTTCATTTAAATACTTGTTCTTTTATTTTTCTATATGTTTAAAGTAATATTTAGTAGTGTAAAAAAAAAAAAAAATCTTGTTAATTAAAAGCTTTCCTTGAAGTTTACCTAAGGCATATTTTTATAAATTCCTTAATATTGCGGCATATGTGTAGCTCTCTATGTGAAAAATATGTCATTAAAATAAATTCCTACATTGTTATGAGTCAGACTTTGTTATTTCTTAATGGCAATATTATTCTCCTCTTCTGTCGTCTGACGTATTTATTATCTAACTTGATGTTCTTAATACATTTTGTCTCTTTGTTATGACGTCAAATTACTCCGCTGGTTTTGTTGCCTTAACTTTCTTCTCACTGATGCGATTTTTTTTTTGTCTGAAATAGTTTGAAAGAAGAAAGAAAAAAAAAACAATAAGTTTGAAAACATTCAACTATATTTATAACTTCATAATTATTAATACCTTTTTTTAAAGGAAAGTTGTGAAAATCCTTGATATTATTGTTTAATATGAAACTCTGGTATTTATTTAAACAATTTTTTTTTTGTGGCTTGACTTGAAGAAAAATAAATTCCACCCCATAAAATTAAAAAAAATTCCAAATACAATTCAAATATTTTAATAATCACTAATTTCAAACTATATCGTTATTAAAATTATCACGAAAAAAATAATGATTATTAGATTCAATTACTCATTTTGGAGAAATCCAAATATAAAACAAACTAATTTAAATATTACATATAGAGTATGTAACCTTCCTATCGGCAGTGTTCAACATTTCTATCAATAACTCTAACATGGTATATATGTTGAATACAACAATAATGGAAAACACAACAAATTAAATTGAATTCATATTTAAAATAAATTAAATTAATTTACCCTTTCTTCTTCCGGGTTGGACCGTGTCAAATTGGTGTTATTTGCCGAGCTTTCGCACATCATGTGATGGCTTCTTCAGGGCTGAAAAGAGAAATTAATGTTAACAGCATGAACTATTTTTAAATGCTTTATAATTAAGTTATAATAATTTTAATTTTCTAGTTTTAATTTAATTATTGGAGTGAAGATCTATTCAAAAATTAAAAATTAAAATATAATCTTTTTTTTTATTCATTCGAAATTTCTTCTTCTTATTTTTAATCAGTCATGAAACATATTATGTCAATTAAGTCATCGAAATAAAATCGAGAGTATAGGAGAAATGCTTTGGAAAAATGACAATTGTCCAAAAATATAGTATACTTGACATTATTAGAGTAATTATCATTATTAATATCATTTATTAACTATTATGAGAGTTATTATCATTATCTGACAATTGAAATTAATTGACATTCCAAAGATTTAGGTAAAATTGAGCTCTTATAGTAATTCGCTCTTACAAAATGGAGTATTATTTACAGAAACCTTAATATACACTATAATTGGGATACGGCAATGTAATACATGACACTTCATATGTCATACATTATTATTTTTTATAATACATTATTTCTTTAATAGTCGAAATCCCATTTACGTAGTACTAATACATGCTATCATATAAATACATTTGAATATAATATGATAATGCACAAAAATAATGTACTAAAAGTGATTTACATAATGTAGCGTATTACAGATAATATACGAAATAAACATAATACCTTTATCACTATATACCCAATAGATATTATATCGTTAACAGGTGAAGGCTATAAATAATTTTTTTAAATTTGATTTTGTGTAAACTTTTGTACCGAAAAGTTTATTTTCGATACATTATTTTTAATTGCATTTTGAATTCGCATTTTTTTTTAACTTGGAATTTTTTCCAAATTATACAAAACTATTCCAGCAAACTCCACTTTCATGGATTTAAATTAAATATGGCTCCTGAAAAACCGCTATTTCTTTTTTTAAATATCTGAAGCTTCTTTTGCGTTACTCAACTGATGTTATCAATATAAATGAGACCCAAAAATCCCATGGTTAACGTTGACTAAGTGTTTATTATCTAAAATTCTTTTAAATATCTTAAATACGTTTTTTAGCTTTATTATTTTTTTTATCTCATTTATTGGTGGGGTTTCCAATTTCAATTTTTAAACTAATGTGCAATGTGTTTTGAAAAGATTTAATAACTTTTTTTTTTACATTAATACTTAACTTAACTTGCTTATAGAAAAAAAAAAAAAAAACTTTAGGGTTTAAAAATAATTGAAAGTCAATTCATGTACAACAGTAGACCTAAGATTGATCCCTGATATACCCCTCTATTAAGATGAATTTTTATAAGTTTGTTAATAGAATCAATAACTAACTACTTTAAACTGCCGCCTATTCTCCAATATTTGATATAAGATTGATATATCAACATTATTGATTGTGATGCATTTCATCTTTTCAATATTATAGTAAGAATAATGTGATAATTGTGATAAATGTTATAATTAACAATTTTATTTTAATATATACCACTATTTTGTGACCGTTCAATAGGGCACTATGAAGTTCGGAATGCGATCAGGGCTGTACAGTTTCCAGAGGGAAATCTAAGTAGATGAAAGAATACATCAGAAAATAATATAATTAAAATTAAATTATAATAATTATAATTAAAATTAAAACCTGATAGTACTTTTCAAATTTAAGATTTTTTTTTTTCAAGATGTGTCTATTGGCGTAAAATTGAAGTAGGGAGAGGTTATTGAAGGGTATTTCAGAAAGAAAGGTATATTAAGTATATTAAGTCCATTAACCCTCGTAGCGATTCGGTTCCAAATGGCGTGGCGTTGTATTTGACTCATAATATGTACAAACTTGTGTAATTTTTCGTAATTTGTCTGACCAAGACCACTGTTCAAATTACGTCCATTGTTGTCCTGCCACGGCCCACCCTCGTACGTGACCCCCATACGCACGTCGAGCTCTCGTCAGTGGCATTTCCTGCCCTGGATAAGTCCGCAGGCTTCCGCGAACTCCTCATTTGCCGGCAGCTCTTCCATCATCCCTCGCCGAAACTCCCCCGAGAGCTCGCTTATCAAGGGCTGAATTATTGGCCCCGGTAGCCTCTCATCAGTCTACCGATAATTATCCCGGCTTCTCGTCCCAGCTGTTTGATAAGACCCTGGAAGATATATGTGCCTACGAGTCCTGTCCCAAACAGGCTTCCAGCCCAATTTACTGGATTTACGGCNTATATGATTTCATGGAAATTGCAAAAAAAAAAAAAAAAGAAGTCATTTATTTATAAAATAAATTTCCTGAGTTTTGTTTTGATCTTATCAATAAAAAAATGTAATAAATAAAGTTTGCCGAGCCTGGCTCTAGGCTGACCGGTAGAGAACAATGGAAGGGAGGTTCTTTCCTCCTTCTTATTTTAAAATAACATCTTCATATTTTACACTTAAAAAAAAAAGTTCCAAGAACGTATAACAATAATCAATTTATATATTTTCATTAGTGAAATTCCGTCACTCGGGGGCCTCTGATTCGTTTATATTTATTTGTATTTTTGAATTTTATAATTCACATAAGTCCCTAATTTATTAATGATTAAAATTGCATTAAGTAAAATAACCAATCGTTGTTTCTAGAATGCTAAATGGATGTTTAGTGCTCAGATAAATAATTGCTAATTTATTAATTTCCTTGATAAGCTCTATTTTTCACTTTTTAATAAATATTTTATTATTTATTGAGAATCATGCAAAACTTTATAAAGAAAAACCGTAAACTATGGCCTCTTTTGACTCCCACACCCACATGTTTGAAGAAATGTAAGTCTTTATCAATATTATTTTTGTTGTGGTATTTAATGCCACGTAAAATTTAAAAATGTTTAGTGCAAGGGAACTGAATAAAAAAATCTAACTCCCAGCCAGGACTCAAACCTGGATCTCATGCTTTCCGGGCCGGTACGTTACCATTTACGCCACCAGGACTTGTCCAGGCTTGCCTGATAAGTTATTAAATTCCCGGAAAGCAGGAGATCCAGGTTCGAGTCCTGGCTGGGACGGTTAGATTTTTATTCTGTTCTCTTGCACTACAAATTGTAGGTCATTATCGTTTTGACTACATCCTTACCAGGAGTCAGGCTGTTGGTGACGCTACAGTTCTTCCTTTCGAACTCTCTCAAGATCTCATACCAAATCCTTGTATCATATTTAAGTGGAACCCTTTTCTTGGGAAGCGTTGAAGGGAGATAAAAAATGTCAAAATGATCTTTTTGAGATTGCCAACCTATGATTCGTATCAATGTCTCTTGACAGCAGTCAAGACAAGTCGAGACAAGTCAGCGTTGACATTATCCGATAGCAGTATGTCAATTACAGCCGGTGGAAAATTGACTCGAGTCAAATGGGAGCTTGGTCTTCGTTAAAGGCTACTGGATAACGCTTGTCGAACACAAGTCATATAGGGAAAGGTTGCCATTTCCAGTGATGGATCCTACCCTGGAGGTCATGGAGCTGTTGTGGTAACACTGATGAAGGCGGTAGCTCCGATAAATACGGGACTTGCGTCAGGTAATTAACCATCTGTCAGCTGATGACACATAAGATTCAATGGACGTATTTCACAGCTGATACTGATGCCACATTGCCTCACACACGTCATATTTCTCCGGCTAGTTATCGTGATAGATCTGTCATATTTCACAGTAGCCGTGGAAAATATTGCTATGCGAATTTAATAGGTCTTCTACACGGATACACATCAGATTAGTTTATCTTAAGAATATATCTGAAAAATATATTCAATAATTTTTTTTAAATAATGAAATGAACTGTAGTTAATGAAATTAACGTTATATTTTCTACAAGAACATCAAAGGGAGCCAAAAAAAAAAAAAAAAAAAATTACTACCTCAGCCGGAAATTGAACCCGGGCCTCCTGCTTTTCGGGCAGGTATGCGGACAACTACTCCACCGAGGCAGGCTAGATAATCTCTTCAACTCCCCGCACTTTACTCCGAATCTAAACCCCCAAGTAAGAAGAATATGTCGTCTTACACTCATAGGAGCTAACATTGTCAGCTATTCATTGGACTCTCGTTCTATCTGATTTTTCTTTTTTAAATAGTGAAGATAATTGTGGTATGTCATTCCACGTTAAATTATCTAATCTGCCTCAGTGGTGTAGAGGTCCAGCCCGCCTACCCGGAAAGCAGGAGACCCGCGTTCGATTCTCGGCAGGGGTAGTAAATTTTTTTTCTGGCTCCCTTTGCATTTCTTGTATATTAACTCAATAATGTAACTAAGAAAGTTGGTAGCTTTCCCCATTTATCCCATTCAAACAAATGCAAGTCTTAGGGATCCTACCTTTTGAATGCATTTTCCTCTCCGACTTACATGTTCAAATTACTCATACACCCTTATCAATGTCCATATATATATATTCGTTAACAGGTGAAGGCTATA
>KZ808428.1:137698-149739 GCA_000696205.2 Oncopeltus fasciatus | reverse complement strand
AAATTGTTTGAATTCATCAAGCTGTTCTCGCAGGCTTCCAGGTTGTGCAGTGCTGCAGCAGCCCAATGTGGGCTTCTATCTGTATTCAGCCCTGACGAAGCCATCGCAGAATCTACGAAAACTCGACAGAAAACACCTTTTTGTCACGGTTAAGACTGGAGTTCTTATTCTGAATATTTCCAAATTACTGTGTGTTTAGACTAACGGATTACCGTGTAATTAGATGTTGTTTTTTTGTTGGGGTTCGTTCAAGATGCCAGATAGTTTTTAAGAAATACACTTATTTTAAATTGGTATTTTTTTTGGATCTACCTTGACCGAACTGCAACAAAAAAAACATCGAATAATAATATCTACGGTCAAAAAACTCTCAATTTGAACGGATTATCTTGAAGTTACAATATACCCTGATTACTCTTTTCCCTTTGTAAGATTCTCTTAGCAATGTCGATCATTAACGAAACATGGTAAATCTGCAAAGTACTTTTTTTTTGTACTCCACCGAAGCTGATGTGACAGGACTTGACTCCCCTCGGAGAATGTGGGAAGGACATAGGATTCGTGGTCATAGAAGAGGTCATGAAGGAGACTGACCACACCGGCTAATCGATAATTGTGACTAGAACTGTCTCCGAGGCCTTTTCGTTAGACTGTCCTTCGTCCGTCTCCACCGCGACAATTGCCCATATCGGTCACACACACAGACAGCCTGAGAACGGACGGATTTTTTATTTCACGTTTCTCCCTCCCTCCGAGTCCTGTCCCGCCCCCCTGAGTTATTATTATATAATTATAGGGGGGAGATGCGATGCTTACCCTATCCCGGGACCTCCGTCCGCGCTGACCAAGGGGTGTGTGGGCGGCACCTTTGAGGCCTCAGTCAACTCCTCTGGCTCTGTAAACACCTAGTTGTTTGCCTCCTCCACCTAGAGGACTGTAACCAGATCCTCCCTCAGGAGTACAGGTAAGGGGGCGCTATTTCTGGACAATTTGAGCCAGCAATCTGGGGTTTAGTTGTTTTTAAAACATTTCAAAAGGCAACCTAAATTTCCGTAAATTATTTTGAATTTTTTCTATTAAGACATAGGAAAACGGCTCATTATAAAACTGCTGACTTCGAAGTGATAAAGTCCTGTATAACTCTTTTGCAGAACCGGAGGAAGAGAGGACACTTTAGGGAAGAACATTATTTTTAAAAAAACCTGTCACCCAGGAGCCGCGTAATCGAAGCAGATTTCCCAAGTTTCCCCAAGATAAATGAAGGCAAATGATGGATATTATTTTACGAGATGGACGAGAGAAAAAAGAAAGACCACTAAACATACTCCATACTGCCCTGGAACGAAGAGTGGGGGAAGTGCTCAGGCATCGTAGTTACATTCGTAAATTTTCTGTATAAATGTTGTAGCACATAAACATTGTACAATTGCATTTCTTTTTCATCCAAAAAAGCCGAGATATGACGGAATTGTGGTCTTTCGATAGATGATATCTGAATATATATTTGAAATAAATCTGATATATTATGTACGTATATTTTCGTTAGTATTCGCATTCATCATTTTCATGAGAAACTGACCAAATTCGGAATTAGTTTTTGTTTCTGTTAACATATTGGTTCTTCAGACAAGAGTAAATAGTGTGTGATGGGGTTTAACAAATGTGTAAACTATAATTAATTTATCTTTTATTTTTACTAAATCTTTACGAAAAAGTCAGAAATGTAACTCTTATGCTTTTGCTGTATTAAAAGATTTAGATAAATAAAATCAATGTACTCGCGTAGGAGTTTTATTCCTATAGGAGAAGCTAAAAATTAGATACGTTTAAAATAATAGATTAACATAACATAAAACAGTTCATAATATTCATAAAATAACTCTTTTTTAAGTGCTATTCAAAATTTAGGAATCCATTTCAGTATTTAAGGTATTTTTTTTTTAAATTAAACCGTTGTATGATTATATTAATGAATGCAACTGGCTGAGTTAAAGGAAGGGAGGGGATTTAAAGAGAGAGAAAATAATGAAATCTTACTGTTAGTAATATCTGCTGATATGAAACAAATCACTGGCAAAATAAGGAGAAATATTATTTTATAACATTTATGTTAAATATCATGTTTACGAGAAAGCATAGTGAGAATATATAGAGCATACCTGTTCTGTAGTTATTTACTCTAAGGCCCATACGTATTAACAAGGATTTTTAGGTACCTTACTTACTCAACGAGCATCCCCCACCCTCTGAGTATATTACCCCCCTTCACCTTACTTAGTATATTATTATATCTCAATCCTATTACCCTCTTATTTATTTTAGAGGAGGTTTTTCCCTCCTAATATCCTTTATTACTTTTTTTCTTCTTTTCTGATGAACCTATTCATTTACTGTTATTACTGTCCATATGTAGTAAAAACCAACTTTAGAAATCGCCTTGCTTGGTCAAGTCGTGCGTGGTGATAAACATTTATTGTTATTTTTGTACTATTTCAGTACATTTAATTATTGTAATTGTGGTTTTGCGAACTGAGATATCGGTGCTTCAGAAGTTATATATTCACATTTCCAAAAGAAAAACATATTAATACAATACTAGTTTAGATCCTCCTATTGAATTGATCTGTTTTTCTTTTAGGAATGTGTTTAGTACGACTGATGAAGGCTGGCAGTGAATGTCTGTACTACATCAGAGGGCCAATCTTGTCAATCTACTCAATATTGATTGGCGACTGAAGGTAAGTTATTAGTATTAATATTAGGCCACAATTTATCCATTTAAATAATTTTTAACCAAATTGACTGTAAGCATTGCCCAGACAATTTCGGTATAGGCAGTTTTTTTCAGATATAATTAAACAACCCAAAAAAATACAACTTTAGAGCTACCAAATCCTAGGACTATCGCTATATAGTTCCAAATTTAGTATTCATAAACTAAGAATTTCTTACAAAGAAAGTAACACAATAAAAATATATTGGAATAAATTTAAATAACTAAAGACCTTAAAAATATTGCCAATGATAAATCAGATTTGAACATTATGAATATATTTTATGAAAATTCAATTCGCATAGTGAAGTTAATCTATATATGTATAATAAGTTTTATGGGCTCCTCCAATAAAATACTAAATTTGAAAATGGTTATGGGAGATTTTAAATTATGGCATTTCTCTATGTAGGAGATTATGTCTTATGGAATTGTGACATTTATCACTAACACTGCCTTATGATTATTACGAGGTAATGTCGTCTTTAAGCCGAAACTATTCGACTTGTTTAATTGAAAATAAAATGAACATGGTGATTAAATTTTGCTCATTATTACCTATATGAAATCACATCTGACACCTCATCCTTATAAAATATATAAATANATAAAATATATAAATAATTTATATAATTATGTAATAATAAACATAAAATATATTTATTACTTCTAAAAATTATGTTTTATTTCAAGATCACTAAATCCTTCAAGCATATTTAAAATATTTTTTTAATTTTAAATATCGAATATATTTTTAAGAGTTAAATAAAGGCAAATTAGTCTTTCTAGCCATGTATTGATTCAAAATTGAGTGTTTTCATCATTAGAAGGTCATCTTTAGAAAAAAACAAAAAACCAAAAAAAACAGCTTGAAAGTAGGAAGTGTTAATACTACCTATACTGAGAACATGTGGAGGTATATATTTCATTTCCAGTGTTTCTGAAGATGACCTTTTGATGATTTTCAAAATAAATGATTTTCATTTACAACTTAATTGTGAGCCCTAAAAATGGCTAAAAATATTCAAAAATATATGTTTAAGTATAGATTTTTAAACGTTGTTTCAGGTAAGTACTGGACCGCCACACCTTGACCTTTGGAAAAATTAGAAAATATTCCTTCAAATGGCTGTATTTCCTTCACGAGGTCATAAATTAAAAGAAATAATGAGTGTCCTAGCAGGAAACAATTGGTACGTCAATTATCTCTTTAATTATTTAGTCAGCCCCTTTAAAAAAAAATGTAATTTACAACAAAAAAAATCATTAGAAAAAAAAATATACATATATATATATTCCGTCACTGTATATATATATATTTCTATAGTATATTATTCTCAAGTGGAGTTGGGAAGAAATCTCACAGCCAGAGCATGTACACAAAATTATGTGTACGATATAATAATTAAATGTCGACTAGTTTGTACCTTGTCATCAGTAATTACCTGAATAATGTTATGAAGTAATAATAGTAATAATTACTGTGCCTGAATTGATGGATATTTCGACATATATCAGATGGTATTATTACAAAAAAGGAAGTTAATCACAGGAAAAAACACACCCTTCATCAGAGAGAATTTTTATTTTGTATTATCAACGAATGTGTTATTCTAATGAAACATGTGAAAGATTTAGTAGATTTTTTTTGTTGGGGTTCGGCCAAGGTAGATACAAAATACACAATTAAAAAAAAAGTGTATTTTCTAATTATCTGCCAAAGTTTCGGCTTACATGCAAGCCATTTGCTATCATGAAGGCGAGAGGAGATGTCTAGTCACTGTCAGATAATTAAAAAATACACTTTTTTAAATTGCATTTTTTTGTATCTACTTTGACCGTACCCCAACAAAAAAATCTACAAATAATCTCTACGGTAAAAAAAACTCTCCACTTGAACTTATGATAGATTTATTATTCTTTTTATCAATTTTTATGAATAAAACACACAATTTTTTTTACTTTTTAAATAACACTATTGAATGTAGTTTGTATGTGTAAGTAATATATAAATAAAAATTACTATATATCCGTTATTTTTTTGAAGGCAATGACAAATATTCCTTATTCGATTTTTCTTCAGACATTTAATTATTGTATTATATTCATTTTTTTTTTTAAATTTTTCATTGAAGAGCATAGTGATTCCTAGTTTAGAATGAGAGAAAGTGGGTGAACTGCTTACGCCAGCTAACAGAATGCATATTGTCAATGTACATATATACAGTTTACCCCATAAGTCTGGGGACTTTGCAAGGGTCATAATTTGAATTGGTAAAGGAATATAATTTACGTACAATCCACTGACTAACAGGGCTTTGATAGATTGATATTTCTTTACCTGAATTATTTATAATCTCCCAATTGAATGTTTACTTTTATGTGTTCGTTCAATGTTTTCAGATGTATTTATTCCGTTAACTAATATAGGCAGTGGAGCGCTAATGCCCACGGACTGCTATAAGTGCATATAATTTATGTGTGGGGGGCCACGCTTGACTTGAAATGCATATTTAGAACTCGGAAAACTTTGTTCTGACATTGACTGCATTGAATACTCAACTTCTTCCGGAGAGCCGCCATTTTCTACTTGCCAGGGAATACTCAAGCTCTAAGCTATNAAGTTGTGACTTAGAGAAACTTGAAATTTTTTTATTATTATTTACTATAATTGTTTTTAAGCTCTGGATGGCGGTTTTGTCCAAGGAGGCCATTGTCCGAGGAGGAGTGAATCGCGTTCTGGACAAGCTCTTATCGAGTAATAAAGCCCTGTCTTGTTCCATGGGTGTTTAGAATTAGATAGCCATTTATCAGATAGTCCAAAAATAAATAAATAAAAAATAAAAATAAATAAACTCTGAAGAACTAAGATTCTCAAACTGCGAATCCCATTCACAATTACACCTGAATATGGTGAAATTAGGGACACCCAAATGAGAATGACGTTGATTTTCTACAGTCATGTTGCAAGCTGAGAAACGGTAGGAAGATCAAATTAAACTTCTATTCTGCCTAAGGAGTGAAGACCTAAATATATTTGAAATTGATAAAAAATACATATTTTTCATTGGTTGGAATTTCGTGGACTTGAAGGACACCTATGTGCTGACAGGACGTGATGACACGACTGTATGCCTTGATACAGTCTTGATCTCTTCACTCCTCGCAGGACGCAATTAATGGGCCAGCTTCGACCATTCCTGTCAATTAGGACTTGGAAATATTGCCATCCTGGCGAACATAACTCCCAGCTTGGAAGTCCTGCTCCAGCGTTACTTTACTGCTGACTCCGAGGATTGTTTAAGACTTTCGTGCCCCGAAATCCATTAGCCTACCAGAAACAGATTTTCCTGCTGTATGATTTATAAAGTAAACCAGCTTTCCCCCCCTAAGACTTAAGTCTTTTTTAATTAGAAATACGGATGGGACTTTCGAAAGACTATATCTTATAAAACTTGTATCCCACAAACTTCATATAGGGATCCAATCAAAATGTAAAGGTTACCATTCGTCTCCTCTCCTGATTTAAATACTACAATTTATAATGCTTTGGTATTAGAAAGCAATCTTCACATAATTACACCATATAATGCGATATTTTGTAAAGTATAATTTATTAACATGTGAGGAAATGCTAGTTATTATAAAATCTAGGGATATAGAATTGATATCCAGAAGTCCCATGACTGTCGTTCAGTAAGAGAGGGATTTCAGGCAAATGGAATTTCAGTGACATGAGAAGTTAATTGTGAAGTAACAGATGTAAGAGATCTTTGACAGAAAGAATTTCGAATTCATTTTAGATGGTTTGGTTAGAAAAAGAATGGATAGTGTTTACTAATTGTCGTATGACTTAGGATTGAAATATCTCTTCTGAAAGATACTGTTTGTTTTGACTTTGTTTCATCCCTAATAGAGGCTACAGGATTACCTGTCTGGTAAATCGTGGGTAAGAGGGTTGAAAGTTCGTTTAATGACCTCTAGTGGGTGTGGTACATCATATTTCTTTCCAGATATTTGAACAGTGCTTTTTCTTATGAAAAGATTATTAAAAGATAGAGCCGGAAACAAAATTAGAGTGAACTTTAAAAAAAAAATTAATGAGAGGGAATAGAATAAAAAATCTATATGTCCCTGTCAGGACTCGAACCTGGATCTCCTGCTTTCCGGGCCGGTATGCTTCCATTACACCACCGGGACGAGCTAGATAACTTATTAAATTCCCAAAAAACTAGGGAAAGCCTAACCCACGAGAAAGACGAATACATCGTCTTATGCTCGAAGGAGCTTACATTGTCCAGCTATTTATCGACTCTTGTTATTTACTTTTTAATTTTCATTTATAAATATTAATTCTATTCCCTCTCAATAATTGTTTAAAATTTACGTGGGATAAAAACCACAACCAAATTAATATTTATAAATGAAAATTTAAAAAGTAAATAACGAGAGTCGATAAATACCTAGACAATGTCAGCTCCCTTGAGAAATTTTTTTTTTTCATTTATTCAGGTTTTTAATTTCTATATTCCTTATTCATGTCAGTTGTTTTCATTGAAGAATACAGAAATATCAGTAAATAACTTATTTAAAATTACAATAATAAAAAAGAACAAAGAATGTTAGAAACCGCTTAATCTTACAAATTTATTTCTTAAATATTTTCCTTAATTTGTGATTTGCATATCATTTTTATTAGTATATTATGCGTTGTTTCTATTAAATTCCTAAATAGCAATTCTCACAAATATTGACTGATAACCAATAGTAGATAATACAAGAAATGCAAGGGAGTTAGATTAAAAAAATCTTACTACTCAGCCGGGACTCGAACCCGGGTCTCCTGCTTTCCGGTCAGTTATGCTGACCACTGCAACACCGAAACTAGTTAGGTAATTATCTTTTTTTTTCCAAATCTTTTGCATTTCTCGTATAAAACTTAAAGTATGATTAAATACCACAACTAAAATTATTATATTTAAAAAAATAATAGATTGTAAATATTAAAATAATAATTTTCCTCCCATAATTTCCCAATCCTCTTATTGAGTTACGAACTCAATATACAAATTACCATACAAAATCTCTAATTTGATTCCTTTATTTCAAAAATGGTGTGTGTGCGTGCGTAATTTGAACGGTTGACTAATTCCTATAATGTAAGCTTATATTCGTAAAATAACTACTTTCCTTGATTGAAACCCCATTTTAATATGGGTAAGACATTTTTTCCTTTTTGCCCGTGTATAATGTGGAAATAATGCCTTGCTCACCTTGTAAAACACCACTTGACCTTCCCGTTTTATTCTCACCCTCTTCTTCCCTCACTTAAATATTGAATTCACCAATTGAAAATTATGTATTTTCTGAGGAAATTAACGAATAAATTATTTAACTAATGAAATAATTAATTTACAATATATACAAATTAATTATTCCATTAATTAAATAACTTATTACTGCTACTATTACTACTTAATCAATAGTCAGTAGTCACTCCATTATTTAAATAAGCAGGCGATTTGTGTGTATAATTGACACAGATTAAGTATATACATAATATTTAATCAATTAATTTATCTAGATATTTGCTCTTTGACAAGAATTTTCGAAATCATTACATTTCAGTAATCCTTTAACAAAAAGATTTCGTTATCTGTTAACATTTTGCTTCTTCAATTTTTTTTACAATTATGTTCTGGCATTTAATTTTGCTAAACGTGAATTAATTGTGTACGTAATTGGATCACTGGGGAGTAATTAAGAAAAGACCGAAATGAAAAATCACTAATATTACTTTTGGCGTTACAACATACAATAATATACAAATGAATGATATTAAATGATATTTTATTCCATAAAAAATATTTACAAAAGTATGCAAGTATATGAAAGTGATATTTTAGTATGTGGTTTCAGCAATCCTTTTTCTTACCTATATGGTCAGTCGCTATAAGCCTGATTCAAATCATCCTTTTTGTTAGGAGTCAAATTTGTTATTCCCTCATATTTATTAATTTAATTATATATAATGAATAGCAAAAATAGCTTACATTATTACTTCACAAGATTTATTTTATTTTATTTTTTTACGATGGATGAAATGTTAAATGGAACGAAAAGGTGTACCAATACAGTTTTCGCCTTATAACATTTAAGCGACAGCAGCCCATATTTATTCCGAGCCATCTTCGGGCTGAAGCGAAAATAACCTACGTCTTTCGAAAGTAGGGCGTGTCCAAATATTATTTTAACGCTCGCTTACTGCTAAAGACGTTTTCTCTCCGGTGCCCTTTAGAACGGTTGTAATTAATAATCATTCATAAATATTCAGCAATATTGACAGCCGTAGCATGTATGCGTAGATATAATAAATAATGTATTTCTGAAGAGGAAACGATGGGTTTCTGTAAGGGGTATTGCATTGATCTAGATCTGGGAGTTATTTAGATCGGACGAGATAAGCGCTGGCTGTGGGTAATCTCTCACGCAACATTCTAGTCAAATCTAAATGTCATACGTCCAAGCCTTGGATGACTTACCTGAGGAAATACGTTGACCAAGAGCACGAGAGTATTCAGTGACTTGAGGCCTCTCGTCCTCCCTCCGAAGATTTATTTGGGGTGTGCTACAAGGAGCTGTTTGTTGCCCCTCCGTTTCTCCATGTCCAACTCTTCTTCAGTTTGGCTCGTTTTAATTGACGAAAGACGACTTGCAAACTGTTTTTTTTTTTTTTTTGAACTCTTAAAAATGTATTTTGAGGGTGTAAAACTGTTTTTGTGAATGCTGTACAGACAGACCGAAACGAAATTAAAATTAAAACTATCTTTCTTTGGATGTAGTGTTTTACATTTATTATATTGAATCAGATATACTTGAATGTATATAATCATTTACAAGTAGTTAATTGACCTTTGACAGGGTATTGGAGAAAATGGTCGAGATTTGACCGAAGAGTTTTAAATAAAACCTTATTCACGGACAAAAAAAAAATGTCATTGTGGTCGACATTTCGTACTGAATTTCAAGCCTTCTTCAAGACTTTAGAAATATGGAGAAACATATACGTAAAAACTAGCTAACTCACAAGTAAAAGAGTTTAAAATAAGTCATAATCAAAATAAGTCGTAATACTTCAGAGGCAGCAATGATCAAAAACAATTTTTTGCTCTTTTATAGGTGTTATTTAATAATTAATAATTACTTAATTTTAAATTATTTTATTGGAACTTATGGTATCGTAAGTGATGGACACTGCAGGTTTTATCAGAATTCTCATCTATTTAATTTATTTTTCTTTTTTTCGGTCTGCCGGCGGAGGGGCGTGGCAAAATCAAATTTTCATTTCCAATTTGCCTTAAATCGTATATGTTTCTTTTTTGATTAAGCCAATATCTACACCATGTGTAAATCATTCTGTGAAAAAACTTTATGATAGGTATTCCATGAATTTTTATTTGAAGGAGGTAAATTTCGTTAAAAGCTCTATTTAAATCGTGCGATAATACAACACTAATGTTTGCTTAGAGCCAGCAACGCCTTAAAAAAAAAAAAAAAAAAAAAAAAAAAAAAAAACCATTTTGGCAAAACGAAGTTTGCCGGGTCCGCTAGTTATAAATAACAACTGGTATGTCTTTAGTTTAATTATGATTATTAGTTTGATTTGGAGACCAGAGTACACTACTCTAGATTAGTTTAAAGTTGATCTTACCAAATTTCCAGCATCCATTGGCACATTTTGTATTGGAATCAAGCTATACTCTTTGGTATCATGACATAATTTTTGAAGAATTTATCTCCGCTCTTCAATAGATGTCCAACATTATAGCTAACTCAAATATGATTTGATGAAAACATACGTACACACGCACAGGCACACCTACATTAACCTTAGCACTGTGCATTTGAGCATCTTTTCACAAAAATAAGTTCGTCTCTGACTGTTAGTTATGTGCGAATAGTATTCAAAAATTGAAGTGTGTTTTGTTTCCGCTAGATGGAATGGCCGCTCCAAAATTTCTGTAATGATAACAATTTAAATATTTATTATTGTCAGTAGTTCAAGATATTCTGATTAGCAGCTCCGAAATGGTTGACATCCACCATTTAGGACTGAATTTGGTTCGACCCCACCTTTGGTTCCCTCAAACTTGGTCGGTCCGAATCTTGAGGCCGATAGATAACAGCTGAGGTTACATCGGAACCGGTCTGACGTTACCAGAACACGTCTGGAACTCAGCTTTATTACATTTTTTTTTCCCCTAACGCTTGTCTGAACGAATGTTTGATTATCTCTGCTTTTTAGAGCAACTTTCAAACTAATGATAATGTTTTAATAGCGATTTCAGATATTAGAGATTATTTTTTTAATCTAACTTTTAAATGTTCTTAAATGACTATTTTTGGTAGAAGGAGCTGTTTCCAGTATCTTAATGGTATTTATATGTCCTTATTTATCCTTTTCATTAGAAACTCTTCCAAACATTTATTTTTTGTAGAATTTAGATAAATGAAAAGGAAGGGGGTTGTCAGAGAGAAACAGAAATTTTCAATTGTCATAACTTCATTGTTATTTCAGTTGCATAATTGTATTCAGAGCTCAATAGGTTTAAAATGCAATAATATATTTGTAATAAATTGTTTGAGTTCAATAATATATTTACGAAAAATGTATGATTAGGAAGGAATGAGGAATATAACTACAATTGGTATCTTATAGTGTAACCGTCTCTTACATTTTGGCCTGTCACACATTGTACACTTGTTGTTCTTTTTTTTGGCTTTTATTTTAAATGTCCTTATTGATTCCTATTCATGTCCTTCTCTGACGAAACATGGGAAATCTGCTAGGATTCTGCAGTTCCTGCGATGTTGTAAACTGGCTTTCTTGGGCTACCAGCATTCTCTCCCCTCTCGTCGAAGGACAATTAGCAGAAAACTTTGGATTCAGACAAACGTTAGAAGAAGGAAGGTTAAGGGACTAGCGACTGTGGATAACAGTCTCGACTTTGTCGTTACCTTCAGTCACCCTAGTTGCATTTACAAGTCAATGTAAACATTCACGTACAATGGGAAGTACGCCTCCCCTCAGAGTGTGGTATGATATTGCCTCTGGCAATGCGTTCACGCGTCGTCTATCCCATGATACTCAGTTCCCGCCTATCGCTTCGCGTATCTCTTACTCACACTTCAATTAATCTCCACTCACACAACTGGTCCCACTTCAAATCAGCGGTAATCAGCATGTCCTCTACATCGATTACTGCCC
>KZ808428.1:125093-137350 GCA_000696205.2 Oncopeltus fasciatus | reverse complement strand
GGGCGTCAAGTCTCCAGAAAATATTAAAATATATTAGAATTTATTTATCAAACAATAATAAATTTTTCTAAAGGAAATCATATTATTCACGTTGATACCATGAAACGAATTTTAAAAAATACCAATCTAAATTTGTACAGAAGAAACCAAAATTAATCCTGTTCCAAATTTTATGTAAATTTATATCTTATTCATACATTTAAAAACAAGTTTGATATAAAACATTGTTAATGGTCGATTTATGATAAAAGGGGTAATATGTATGCGTGTTATTGTTGTCTAACAACCCTTAAGTTAACTGGGGTGTACATACAAGAGTTCTTGCCCATGGAGCTGAGATCACCCCTATTTTAAGCGATAAGAAGTCACAAATGACTGGGGTCTCTTATGCTAATGTCTACCAGAGGTTATCTCCGTGCAAAAAGTCTCATTGCTCAGACTTGTCTCTCGTTTAGATAACCGTGTCTCGTGGTCTTCAATTGTCATTGACCCCATTCAAAACTACATTTGCAGCATGTAAAATAAGCTGTGAGGTATATAATGTTTACCAGAGATTCGAATGGTGTTTTGCAGAATTACCTTCAAATGCATAGTGTATTTTTAGCGTTATATATTTGAGTGATATTATAAAATGGATAGTCATTGGACCAGTGGTTAATAATAATTTCGCAGATGCATCTACTTTATTATTATTACCATTGAATTTTGACACAAAAATAAAGAGTGTGAGAAAGACTCAGCCTTCGTAATAATAAAATAAAATAAAAATTGGTGAACTCATTTCTTACCCTGAATTGAACGGTTCTCCGAACCAATTCAGTTTAGCTGAACTGAACAACTCAGCATTAGTTGATCACGTTCAGGCGACTTATATCCATCTCGTTGTTGCTCTTTTTAATTTGATTAAAAAAAAAAAAAATACCGAAACACTGTACTTACAAGGCATATATCGTGTTATTGTGGTAGATAAGAGTCAGGCGAAAGAGTGGCTAGCAACGAGAACCAAAGAAGTCCTAGCTCCTGCTGAAAAAGAAGTCCTCACTCTAAGCATGAGGGGCATACTTTCCTTGCCCAGTATGGCGGTCATTAAGCCCGCCACCAACAATAAGTCAGGTTTCTCAATGGCCTATAACTTACAATTATTCCAGAGCTAAGTAACGCAACTCGCCTGGATTCATGAGTCCTGTTCACTTTCCCCATTAAATATGTCCTGAAAACGACCCCTGCCCGGAGCGCCTGGTTTTCCCCTACGACAATTAAGGCTGCCCTATTGGCTATTGTGTCTTATATCACTGTTAGATAAGCGCCTGCTTGTGTGTGTGTTTGATCAGGGCAGCGCGTTTTGTAGAATGGCGATAATTGACTATTACCGATTATATATCTACTTAAAATGCCAATCATGGATATTTGTGGACTTTTTTAATTTTTCCGATTTCATTAGTTTTTACACATGGTAATAGGCAATTAGCGCTAACCGATACGCCCCTAGCAGAATAATTCTCAAGATTGTGCAATTGGTACTATTTTTGTCTGTATGGATTTTATTGGCTTTATGAACGTTTTCCGTCTCTCAATTGAAAATATAAAATTAGCTTTATGTATTTAGCTGCAATCCTCGTTAATTGAACCGTAATTTGTTATTTTCATTGTAATCTGCTGTATCATATATTATATTATATTAGATATCCCTTGAAAAATTTAATATTAATCTTTACACGCTGAATTTCGAAATTGAATTTAAAAGAGAGAAGATTTTATCAGCTGTGAAATTTACATGGAATTTCTCGGAAATGATACGCCCAAATTAAAATAAATTAAATTAATTATTAAAATGTTCACTTAGGCTTCCACGGTCCTCAGACATATTTACTAATACTTCTTCCGGGTTCAACCGTGTCTTGGAGTTTTTAGGTGCCAAGCTTTCGCTCATCGTGTGATGGCTTGGCACCTATAAACTCCAAGGCACGGTTGAACTCGGAAGAAGTATTGGTAACTAATTATTTAAATTCAAACAGCCAAACCGACACTGTATTGACCTTTGTTTGGAACTATTTTAACAAATGCCTTATGATTTAATTTTTTTTTTCTACTTGTATACATCATTTCTCTGTTGTTCTGCATTTATTAAATATCTAGTTTTAAAATAGTTTTTATATCGTAATTATTAAATGCAAAATATGTTTATGCTTTTTAAGTGAAATATAAAACAAAAAATTGTTGATTAAATTTAATGAAATTTCAAGCGCGTATTGCTCTTATTCCTCTGTAGTTTTTAATTTAAATATGAAATGACACTATGGATGTACATATATTTCGTTCCTTTAACTGTAAATAATACGCCCAATGTTCTTAATTTTATAATTTCGAAATATATATTTTATTTGTTTACTTAATGGAAAAAAAAAAAAAACCTATTGTGGAATAATTTCAAGATTTTGTGAAACTAAAGATAGCGAGAATATGGCCTCTTATTGAGATTGATACGCATTAGATTTGCATGCAAAAGCTATTTAAGCGTAAGAAAGTATTATTTGATACATAAATGTTCTACTAATAAGATCAAATGTAATCAATTATTAGTATACTGTAAATTACCCTCAATTTATGTAACTATTTTTCTGAAATTGCTCTTTTCAATTATTACTTGTAGCTGTTATTATGGAAATGCAAGTTGATATTATTGTATCTGAATGTAGTTTTAGTGAGATAATTATCTATCTCCGTCCATATTTCCTCGCGATTCACAGAGGTGGCCTCGATCTGTCACAACTGTGATGCCGTTGTAACAGTGATGCCGGCAACAGTGATGTTATGCAGTTCTTCTGAGTACCTATTATTAATCGTTAGTCATCGCCATCACCTGCTCATCTCCTATCTCTGCTACAAATACTAACTAACGCCTCGCGAGGGCTATTTCCTCCTCGAGGTATGCTAATCCATTCCTGGGAAAGACTCTCAGGATGCGAATGCCTTTGAAGGATTCTAGGCTAACAGCATGCATTAACGTTCAGGAAACTACGCTCATTTTGATATAACGACCGGTGACTTCATGTAAACAAATACAAATTAATGTATCTTAATTAAAACCTGTTTTCTTGTGTGACATACGTAATATGGCTTAAAATACAATATGTCTTGGATAATGCTTTTGTATGATACAATAGATACAATCCATGTTATTGGGTCCAAACTTCCTGCACACGCTGCAAGATGAATCCGCAGAATTTTTTTAATAGTTTTAAATTAATTTATTGTGTTGCTACATTCTGTAAGTAAATATACATTTTGTAATTGCTCACAATTACATCATTGTTGTATAACGGTTGTGAGGGAGAGAACGACTAGTGCAGCAACTCCCAATGACAGAACTGTTTATTATTTACATTCTCTTGGCAACCACTATTTTTCGTAAAAATAAGTGCTCTCATATTGTTAGGCTGTTGAATTCTCAGTTTTTACAAAATATTCTCTTTGAAACTTAAAACTGCATGGTGGACCATGGAAAATAAGGGACCTTCATGTGACCTTCATATGAATGAAACTAAATTTAGTATTCAACCGAAACGAGTTCGTTTCTGGCTGAAATCGTAAGTGGGGACCAGAAATGGCTTAGAGAGTTTAAATTTCAAATTTTTATATCTTTCATAATATATATGCTGAGTAAAATAGGCGTAAAAAGTTTCTTTTAAAATGACATTTAAGAAAAACACTTATTAAGACAGGTATTTACTAACATAACTATGATGGTTCAGTACGTCTCCTACTCTCCAGTTTATATTATATATAATACGTCATTTACTCCCATATATGTCCATCTAAGATAATACTTGGAATAATCGGATAGTGTTTGCAGGTCCTGAACGGGCGGACATTTATATCGAACCTACACTGCTGGGCAATGAGAGATCGAGATGACTGGGGATGTGGCCTGGTCGTAGTAAAGGTGATCGACCGGCGAAGAAGTTGTAGGATATGCCAGGAATCGGTGAGCGAGCGGTGGAGGCACTGGTGTCGCATGCCAAGCAGGGTCCCCCATACTCGGAGGGAGGAACAGAGAACACTGCTTGTCTTTTTGCCGTGTTAACATGGATGGTAAGCGTACTTTTTTCCCTCCCACTTGACGCCGACCGGACGACTCCCCTGAACGAGAGGAGTTCAATTACTGTGCGGTTGCGTTCCAGAAATCAACACAAATCCAACGGCTGTTCAGTGTCAATTCATCGACTTCCAAGGTTGCTGGACTCATAGAAGTGACATTACAACCTTCTTCTGTACTGGTTATGTTTTCAGATGTCAAAGGTCTAACTGACCTTGGAGAAGTTTATAGATTGTTAACATCGCATGAGTGCTTTCTCTAGGAGAACCAAGTATGCTGCTTTTAATCGCGGGAAGTAAGATTATTTTTTGTGTTCAACGAACTTTTTGCGTTTTCCAAAAGTATTTAGATAGCTAGATTCTTATCTTGACAGATTTTTCGATATTTTTTCTCATTCCACTATTTTTATACATCAAACTTTAGCTAAATATCCTTTAAAAAATTAAAACGATCTTAATATATATTTAAAATCAAGTTTAGTTTGAAAAAAAACAATTTCAAGGCTTGAAACCAATTTAGTGAATTTGTATTATTTATATAACTAAGGGTGTTTTGATGTAATAACTGGCTTAAGTTGGAATAATGATTCTTCTAATGTTTTTATTTAATTTTTATGTTAAATATGTACCTTCTGCCAGATATTTTAATGATTTTTGGGTCGTGTTCTGCATCTGAAGAGATTTTTTATTTTTAATTATGGTACCACCTCTGCAACCTCTTTGGATCATGAAGCGAAGCACTATCTGCTGCAGCCATATCAATCTAAACGGCACTGGGCAAGATATCTTTTGCATCTCATTAATTGTCCGCTCAAAGCGAAGCACGAAAGGATTAGGCCAAGCCGGCTAACGAAGCAAACTTTTGAGTCTATTAGCTTCATAAATCCAAAATTCCTCGGACTTCTCCATTCCTTCAAAACTATTAGTGATCTGTAGAGAAGACTGTGTCATTCTCCCTTGCATCCTTTATTTTGTATTCTTCATTCCCCCCTCACTTCCAGGCAATAACTATTATCGCTAAGGCCTAAGGAGATTTAGGATTATCACTAAAAAGCCTGCAGCTAGTTTTTCCATGCCTCCTCACCCATTTCACCTAATGGTGGACCTAAGGTCCATGAATCATGGACACCTGCTTTAGAAGTGCATATATTCATGGGATTTGCCGTCAGATTCTTAGTTTTCCTCAAAAACGCTATCCAATACAATTGTTTATTCATCCAAAACGGACTGATAGAATAATATTAAATTGTTCATTTTAATGTGCATATAATTCTTACGAAAAATAAATATTTAAAAATAAACATGCAAAATAGTTTTAGCTTATTTTATCTAAGTAGTTTAGAAATCAAACTATTCGCATTGATACCATATGTTGGTTTTTAAAACGTTTATTGACATAATATTATTACTAATCCTAATTGTTGTAATTACCGAGCGAAATAGAATACAATAAGTATAAAATTGTTTTATCAAAAAGTTGAAAAATGATGTAGCCGTACCGTTTGCTACACACTTTTTGGCTTAACCTCACAGATTAAACACATCTGATCATGTTTTGTTTCTCCTTCTTGATTGTAACCTATAGCTGAATGATATGACTTATTGATCAAGTCGCGTTTCAAACATTTCTTATCATGCTATTTTGTTTACTTTCAAGATTGTTGTACTTTTGATAAATTGAGAAAATCAATAGAGGGAATGCACTATGTACGGATTTCTTATCTTTTCTCCATTTGAGGGAAATGGAGAATAAGTCATTTTCGAGAAACTGATAATAACTGTACGCATACAAATGGGACGAAAGGACTGGCTCTATCAAATTGGCAGAGGCAGTAGATAGACACTGTCTTTACACATTCGCTAGTACATAAGCACATACAAACACACACACTAACAAAGGAAAAGAAGACAAATCTGCACTGGGATATGCCCAGCAGAATCGCTAAAAGCCCTCGTGTGCAACACTTCCACAAGAAAGGACACCTTTCATAACTCTAAAAGCCAGCCATTACTCGTCCTTATAAATGGAAGGACGGGCGAAGGACTTGTCCTGCGAGGATATTAATGCTCCTTCAAGAGATACGCTCCTTCAATTCGTATGCCATATTGCGGTGCCGAGAGGGCGTCTTATCCCGCTGACACTTTCATAATGAAGTAGGGGATGTGGAGGCCTGAGGTTGCCACAAAGTATGCCTTTCTGCAGACATTACTATGCCATCACGATTGTCATGGCCTAGTCGTACTTATGGCGCTAGGGTTCTGAATAGTCTTCGGCCCATGTCCTGGACCTCAACAATCTGTTAGCAGTCATTACCGGTAACTTCCAAAGTAATCTTAGATCTACCTTGACATTGTCCTGTCATCGTGTTTCGGTCTGCCTCTAATCCTTCCACCTTCTTCTGCCATATCTGCTCAGACGCAAACATCCAAATAACAGTTTTAATAAACACTACTATGTTAATGCGAATTAGATACATCTTTCAAAGAACAATGGAAAATTTGTCTGATTCCCCGAGGCTTATCCTAGGCCTTTAAGGAGTTTGTACATTTGTACAATTTCCCCTATAGTTTTTTGAAAGGTGTATCTAATAATGTATTCGCATATTTATCTACTGCGTCAAATTTCTAAATATCTCAGCATTTTTTCATAATTAAGAACATTCATTAATAGATAATAGTACTTTTTATAATAATAGTTTTGTTCAATTTTGTCTATCATAATCCCTCCTTACTATAATATTAATAATGATATTTAATTTCTAATTTGGTTGGTCTCCAAATGTCTTCCCCTTATATTTGTTTTGGAAAAAGAACCACTCAAACCAACTGTTAACTCAATGCTTAATGATTTCAGTCCGATTTTTGTAAAATTTCAAGTCGGAAACACCCACTGTTCACTTTCTCCGTGATGTTTCTGGGTGGATGGGTACCCACTTCTTTTAAGATAGCTGTGTAGGATACATCGATTCACAGATCAAAATGTAAAACGAAATGCCTTAAATGGTTAGGACGGTATAGTTATTGTAAGAAAGGAAGCAGGTGGACGATCAACTAATGAAGCCGCTGGCTCTGACGTGGTGATCTATTCTTAAATCCTAAGCCATGGTACGGGTTCGAGTCCCACTCCGGACAGTCTTTTATCGAGAAATAGAAGCATGAATGGGGTTTTGGAGCAGGATGTCAACCTCAAGATAAGACCCTCGTTTCACGACCTTAAAGATTTGTATGGGAGATTTTAAAAAAATTTATAAAAATTATATATATTTTTTTTTCTTAGCTTTTAATCAGTCTATTTTCATAATCGAGATTAAACAATATTTTGTTCCATATTAATTGAAGGGGAGAAACGGGCTCTTAAGGCAGAAGGCGCGATAAAACATTTTTTTTTTTAATTGCTAAAATGTTATCATTTTGAGGTTCATAATTATTAAGCTTCATTTTGATAACGTTCAGCTTCAGAAACTCAAGATTTTTTAGTTGTAGATACCTCTAACAAAAATCAAATCAATATCATTAGGAGGTCATAGCATACTCTTACAGATACGACCTGCGGTAGTAGCCGGACATTACTCCTAATCTATGGCCAATTGCTCGTTATAAGTAAAGCACCAAACAATCCCCTGTCGCCCATCAGGCGATGTAAAATTCATCAGGAGCGTCTCTTTCTCTTCCCCCCCACCACCGAGGGGTCGCTATTTGCCTAATTACCGAGTGAGTCGTCATTACAGAAAGGTTATGCTAAAGAGACTTTCACTGGGTGCCACTAGTCGTCACCCAGGATATGCCAGCTGTCCATTGGCTGGCTCAGATCACCTGGATTTGCATGATGACGAATGGGAATGGGAGCCTACTTGACGTACCAGTCAGGCGAATTAATACGGCCCCGTGGTGAATGGACGTATCTCATTAGGAATATTTCAATATGAGTTATGTCGTGCGATACACTTACTTGTGGGAGTCGCTTATCTCCTGATAGAAATCTCGAATCCATAAGCGATGGTTAATAATAATAATTAATCCATCTATTTGCCATGTTCCACATGCCATGTTGACATCTTTTACCAATATTTCATGACCGAATCAAGATTTGATAGTGTGCTCTTGATTACTCTTGATGTAACTCATTGCTTCCATCTTTCGCATAATATTTCTACCATGACGAGGGCGAATTACGTGGGGGAGAAAATACGCTCGTGATGAATGACAAGAGAAGAGAAGAGAAGAGAAGGAATTGGGCAGGAAAGAGAAACTGTGAAACGGAAAGAGTGATTGTAAGAGAAATAAATATTTTTGTATTAATAAGATAAGCTGTCTTTTATTTATTTTTTCGATAAATAAATGGATTTCCGCAGAGAAAAATGTGAGGAAATATATGAGGCTTGGGTTCCAAACCTTTTTCCAAATCTTTTTGTCGAATATTTTTGAATATTCTTTTTAATGCCTTTTTTTGTGTGTTTGTTTTTGAACACTTGCACTGTTTATTGTATATCTGGATGCTGATAATTCTCTAAAAACCTTAATGATCTCTTTAAATTTAGTTTGAGAAATTACTCGATTTTTGGTTCTTCCCCAAGTGGGCTATTTTCGATAAATAAAACTAGGCAGTCTCACCCTCATAAATCTAAAAATAATTGCAAAAAATTTTTGCGACGACAATAATATATTCTGAGGTTGCAGCACTTATATTTATTTATCTCCTTAATTCACAATGATACTGGGAGTTACATAAAAAAATAGAAATTTAGAAGAAAATTTTAGAGATATTCCAAAAAAAAAATATTTATTTTATGACTTATAAAAATTATAATTGCATTTTTTAATTTTTGCTTTTTTACATGGCCTTCATGATTGCATTTAGATAACCTTAAGTAATTCCTAACGACAGGAAATTTTTATCAGACCTAGTCGTACTTATGGCGCTAGGGTTCTGAATAGTCTTCGGCCCATGTCCTGGACCTCAACAATCTGTTAGCAGTCATTACCGGTAACTTCCAAAGTAATCTTAGATCTACCTTGACATTGTCCTGTCATCGTGTTTCGGTCTGCCTCTAATCCTTCCACCTTCTTCTGCCATATCTGCTCAGACGCAAACATCCAAATAACAGTTTTAATAAACACTACTATGTTAATGCGAATTAGATACATCTTTCAAAGAACAATGGAAAATTTTTCTGATTCCCCGAGGCTTATCCTAGGCCTTTAAGGAGTTTGTACATTTGTACAATTTCCCCTATAGTTTTTTGAAAGGTGTATCTAATAATGTATTCGCATATTTATCTACTGCGTCAAATTTCTAAATATCTCAGCATTTTTTCATAATTAAGAACATTCATTAATAGATAATAGTACTTTTTATAATAATAGTTTTGTTCAATTTTGTCTATCATAATCCCTCCTTACTATAATATTAATAATGATATTTAATTTCTAATTTGGTTGGTCTCCAAATGTCTTCCCCTTATATTTGTTTTGGAAAAAGAACCACTCAAACCAACTGTTAACTCAATGCTTAATGATTTCAGTCCGATTTTTGTAAAATTTCAAGTCGGAAACACCCACTGTTCACTTTCTCCGTGATGTTTCTGGGTGGATGGGTACCCACTTCTTTTAAGATAGCTGTGTAGGATACATCGATTCACAGATCAAAATGTAAAACGAAATGCCTTAAATGGTTAGGACGGTATAGTTATTGTAAGAAAGGAAGCAGGTGGACGATCAACTAATGAAGCCGCTGGCTCTGACGTGGTGATCTATTCTTAAATCCTAAGCCATGGTACGGGTTCGAGTCCCACTCCGGACAGTCTTTTATCGAGAAATAGAAGCATGAATGGGGTTTTGGAGCAGGATGTCAACCTCAAGATAAGACCCTCGTTTCACGACCTTAAAGATTTGTATGGGAGATTTTAAAAAAATTTATAAAAATTATATATTTNAGAGATATTCCAAAAAAAAAATATTTATTTTATGACTTATAAAAATTATAATTGCATTTTTTAATTTTTGCTTTTTTACATGGCCTTCATGATTGCATTTAGATAACCTTAAGTAATTCCTAACGACAGGAAATTTTTATCAGAGTTCTACAATTTCTCCTTTATAGCTTATAACTCCTGATCCCTCCACAAAACATCCAAATGTAACTAAATGGTCTATAACAAATTGTTTTTTTCCTTTTAAGAAGCTTAAGAATAAATGTGTTCTTAATTTTAAAATGTTTTGATAAGAAAACGAGATTTTTCTCCCCCATAAAGATTATTTTTAAATTTATTCAAGCGTAGAGGGAATTTACCTAGTGATGGGCCAGTTGGACGTGGAGAAGAAGTAGGCCGAATGTTGGCATTTACAAAGGATAGCAATTAGGCCTCTAAGGATGTTAGGAAATTAGCGTAGTGCTGTCTGTCAGGATGGCCGGAGGGTCAGAACCTGTTCCTTGCTATCCGCCCGTCACTTTAATGGAGGCGATAAAAATTAATTACTCTCGAGGTTTTTTGGGTCCTGCGGCTTGGCCGAGCTTCTGCGTGCGTCTTCAGGGGGTTGCGTCAAAGACAGAGGGACAGGGGATGATAAGAAAACGATCTGTTGCTCTCCGCATAATGGCGTCTGGGATTGATGAATATTCATAGAAATTTCTGGGATGTGTCGTCACGTATGGCAGAATATTTTGGAGAGTTGACTATCTGGAGAACACCGAGCCCCCCTTCCCTCGAGGAACCTGTAATTATTGCCGGACTGGCTTCGCCCCTCGGGCCCGGAATCGGAGAGGAACGGGACATTTTTGTGGTTCCTGGTCTCGGGTCGGCCTTCTGCACCCTGCAGACTTATCACAAGAGGTATCATCTTCTTTTTACCTTTTAATCTCCTCACTTTAAGGTAAGGATATATATGACAAATCATGCAAATTAAGATTTAAACGTGGCGAATTTCAGTTTGTTTTTGGCCCTCGAATTAAAAAGAAAAGAAAAAAGAAACCGAATATTTAGAGACTTTTCTATATGTGTATAATATTGGGTTAGCATGTAGTTGTCTAAAATTTACCTCCCATAACCTTTTGATAGAAAACACTTATAAAGAACTATATTTAAAAATGAACAAGTATGGTGGGGGGATGAGAGCCAGAGGAGACAGAATTATTCGTTTGTTCGTTAATGTTCCGAATCGGTCCTGATGGATTTAAAAGCTGATCAATTGAAAAATCGTAAATATGTTCGTTACTTTTCTTATTACAGCGAATAACAATTAATAAGAGGGAATAGAATTGTTTAAAATTTACGTGGGATAATAAACCACAACCAAATAAATATTTTACAAAGAAAAATTAAATAAAGTAAATGACGAGAGTCGACAAATAGCTTGACAATGTCAGCTTCTTCGAGTTTAAGACGAAGTTCTCGTCTTTCTCGTGGGTTAGTCTTTCACTAGTATGTTTGGAATTTAATAAGTTATCTGGCTAGTCCTGGTGGTGCAATGGCTAAGCACGCCGGCCCGGATATTAGGAGATCCAGGTTCGATTCCTGGCTGGGACAGATAGATTTTTTTATTCTATTCCCTCTCATTAATTGTTTAAAAAGTATTTTTGTTCATTGACATTGACATTTTGAAAATTTTTAATAAGGAATAGATAAATAAAATAATTTAAAAAATGTATTCAAATAATGTTTTTCTCAAGGAAATGTGTAGGGAAAGTTGTAAGAGCAATGCATATATTTCAATAAGATTTTTTTTTGGAAACTTGAGGAAGACATATTTCCGAAGATAATCCCCTCAGTGCATCCCAGCCTAGCTATGCGAGTTGGACGTTGGACTTTTCCTCCAGGGGGCTGGAGATTACACAAGAGCTTTGGGAGGGGGAGGGGGTTGCTCCAGATACATACATGATCAGTAGGGGGTGGACGCTGGCAGAGACCCCCTTCCAGAGTGACACACGTCAGGGAGTCTTTCTCGCCAACGTTCTTTCGCAAACGGTCAGCTGACCTTACCTGCCCAGGACCGGCCATTACTCTGAAAGCCCTGTCATTATGCCTTCATTATATCCAGCAAATAGATTTCCATTTTAGTAAGTTTTTATCCAGTTCTAGCTCGCCTACTTCAATAAAGTATAACTCAAAATAAATTAGTAATATGTCTTTTTTTTTTTGCTTATCGTAAAGTAAATATATATATAT